>JAGVSQ010004907.1:0-18528 GCA_022683975.1 Rhyacophila evoluta | reverse complement strand
AATTTAAAATCAATTTCCATCAAGCACCATCAGTCGAAAATATTAATTAATAACATATTGATTTTTATGTAACTACGAAACTTGAACTGGGGCCCTCGGTGCCGATTGCTTCACAAGTGTGTTGGCGTATCCTCTTGGCCACCGTGGTGAAGATATATTTAGTGGTGAGACACTACTTTGTTATAAAGCCCATATTAAAAAGGATGCTGCATTTTATTTTTTAAGTGTCTAAGAAAATATGTTTGACAGCACAATCGTAATGTAAAAATATGAAACAGAAAAAGAGCTGAAGAACATGGTGGGTCGTTATTTAAACACTCTGAGATATTTTAATTAAAATCAATATTTTTTATTATAAGGCACGTAATGATTTACTAATACGCGGGAAAATCATAAACATCTAAATATTAACTGATACATGCAGCTTAGACCAGACTTCGGATCTGGCGTCTGGAAAATTGGCGAGAAGGCAGGGGCGGATTTTCGTGGTAGAAGGGAGGGCCCGCGAAGGTTTTTTTGACCGGTTGAATGCGGTTCAGAGCCGTGTACAACTTTCTTCTGTGGCTGACTGATGTTATATTATGTACGAATAGATTATTTTGTGCCACTGCATGGATGTCTGTATTAGGAAGTGTAAATTTTGTTGTGCATCAGTTATAATAATTTGAATATTAAAGTAACGAAACCTGTCTAAATATTTAATGTAATATACATATTATTGTAATATTTACAGTTACGATTTTTTATTTCCATTAAATCCATATGCATATGAGTATATTAATTCTTTTATATCTTGCTGTGAAAGTATACATTTGCTAAATGGTATGTACTCGATATGTACAAAAAACCTACAAGTAAAAATACCTTTCATTTATATAATGTATAACGTATAATTTATTAAAAAGTCAGTGAGTATAACGGTATATGGGTAGTGGAGGAATAAAAAATAACGCACTTAAAACTTGCTGTGCAGTTAAAAATGAAAACTTGTCCATGTTTATACCATGTTCGCTCCAAAAGTGAAGTATATGGATCTCCGCAATGTGAAGACGTCTTTATTGAGACGTGAAGATTATTTTTCACGAGAATCGTTTGTCAGACAATTGATCAATCCAATACGTATCGAGTTCTGCATTTTTAGGTTCTTAAAATCCGACAGATGGGGAATCGAACCCGCACTATTCTAATCGGGGAGACAGAGTTATATTAGGCATTATTGCCATTATAGCAAAGAGACATTTTTAAATCATTTCTAAAGCATTTACATGTCTGAAAAATATTTAAATGACAAATTGTTTTTCACAAGGATTGATTTTTACATTTTTTTTATAATTTAATATAAATAACTATCAGTAAACAGGTTTCTTAAATGGTATACTTATGATTATTATAGCTTATTTTCTGTGTAATATTGCATAATATAACATGTACATTCTAAATTATTCAAAACTGGTAAACTTCCATATGTGAGTGTAATGTAGCCTGATGATGCCTAAAGGCGAAATCCGGGTCGCTAAAAGTGATCTAACATATATAAGTTTACCATTTTTAAATAATTTAGAATTTGGCATCAATTTCGATCAAGCACCATCAGTCAAAAATATTAATTATATAACATATACTATTACACAGATAAAGTCTTCTTATAATATATTATATAATGATAAAATATAATATAAGATTAATCAGGATTTGATAGATATAAGTGTATAGTATTTTTAATTAAAATCAGGTGAAAGCAGTATAACAATCTCGTTTCACTTATTTAAGCTGAGAGTATTCTGTGATCACAATTCTCTCACAGTTTGCATAGCAATCGTATATTTCGAGCCGTTTTGTTGGTTGAGCATACAGCCCGCTGTCGCTAGGCGCGGGAAAAGCGGGGGAAAACTTTTCCAGTTATTTCCCGAACAAATGTGTCGTTTTAAAAATAAAATGGCGGCAGTGAGTCGCCTTAACTGCGCCGGTAATGCCATCACTCGCAGCGCTCGACGTTTTCATTTGCTTTTTAAGCTGCTCTACTGCGTCCAATTACTGAGTGCACTTGGAAGGTAAAAAAAACCACTCTGTTTGCGATCAGCAACTGTTTGCAAGTGTTACTCACATATAATGCTCTTTATACAGGACGATTTTGTGAATATTAATTAATACTGGTTACTCTTTCGGCAGGAAACGGTACTAATAGTGACAGATGGAATTCAATATCTCAAATGTCAATTGATTTTTTTTTAGTTTTGGGATATATTGCGGACTTGAATATTATCTAGTTGTTTTAAATGGAATGACAAGTAAAAAAAAACATATTCTTAGTTGAGGAATGCATCTTTATTATCTCCAGTTTATTGAATCTCATTCGAGTTACATTTTAGCCTGTATTATCTACATTATACGTAGTCGTTTCATAATTTGCATTTTTCACAAACTGTTGGTTTGCTCTCAATACATTTTTTATAATACATCCTATCACAGTCTGTGAATTCTCAATATCAACGTTTTAATGTTTGAACTAATTAAATCGATTAAATATTCATAAACTGGTGAACAACAGTTAAATATATTTAAATTATCAATTTATCGCCAAGAATGTTCCAAATAAATTTGACTTAATTATAAAATGCAAATAGTAAAATGTTTCATTGTTTAGCAAGTTTTATAAAAGCTTTCTTGCACATACTGAAACTTTAATATATTTTAAGCAATATATAATTCTGAATACGTTTTCTGACACAAACGAGGAGTTGGAAAAGACTTATAAGAGATGGGCGTTATTTTAAGTCACAGGCAATAGCTCGTTTTATTAGCACAAAATATATGAAAAGGGTTTTTTCGAAAACGATAAATTTAAATTAAATTAATTATAAAACGAAAGAAAGTTCCATAGCTTCGTACTGTCGTATTGTAAATTTCAAGCATAACACTTGCTTATTAAATGTTGATAATCCCACATCAAAGGAGGAAAATAAAATAAATTTTCGTTGAAACCACTCTAAAATGAATAAACAGGCTGTGGTTAGGATGGGGGGTGCGCGAGGCTGACTTGAGGGTGGCGGAGTCCCCCTGTCTGCATGGCTACAGAGCGCTATCATGTCTTGACATCGCCAGTCTCTCCAAACTTCCCAAGGAAAAGCGCTCCTAATCTTAAATGTTCGAAATCTTCACATATGGGGAACCACGTAAAAGAAAAACACTGTTCTCCCTTTTACCATTAAGTGTAAGCTGGAAAAATCCCATTTCAAAATTTAATGTTAAGTACATAAAGAAATGAATATTAATTTGTATTATTTTTGCTTCTCGGGAATGTTATACGCAATGGAAAATCATAAAAATAATAAAGACTTGCAAAAAAATGAATGTTTCTATTACGATTAAGCCAGGTCGCTAATGTGTACTCCAAGAGTGAAAGAAGCTTTCAGAATAAAATATTTTTTTTTACTTATATTTTATCATTGAGCATTATAATCATTATATACGTTTCTGATCTGAAATTCAATTGCACAAATGAAATTGAGCACTGATTTTTTCAATGATGAATGAGAAACAAACATAATCGACGTTAGTGAAATAATTTTCAATTCTTTGTATTTATTGTGAAGAATCAAAAACTATAAATAGGGTCGAACAAAACTCGTGGGTCAACCATTTTTGTTTTATTGTACAGATATTTCGTTACAACATAGGTATATCTTTTTTTCGGTCCGCCGTGATGTGTTCGTTATACTGAAAATTTTGTTATTTCCGTATTCGTTATAGCGGGATTAAACTATATTAAAACAGCATATTCCATTATTATATAGATCATATTATGCACGTTTTTTACTATATTCATTATTTTTTGTCCAATAATCATTATAGCTGCCCTTTTTTATATTTAATCATATATATTATTTGATTTACTAGTTAAAATAAATACGATACAATGTTTTTTCAACAAAGGAGAAGCTAACATGAGCGTTGCCCAAGATATATGGGGGAAGAGGGGTGGGGGGGGGCGTCGCCTTTAGGATTGCAAAACGAAAATTAGAATTCCGCGTTGATTTCGAATTTTTAGATTACATATCCTATCATGTACGAAAGTAGAAAGCACGAACAAAAATTCTGGACGAACGTACGGAAGTAGAAATCTCTTTGGGAATCTATGATATAAACATTTTTCCGATAATATTGAATCAACATTCT
Organism: Rhyacophila evoluta; assembly: GCA_022683975.1. Lineage (NCBI taxonomy): Eukaryota > Metazoa > Arthropoda > Insecta > Trichoptera > Rhyacophilidae > Rhyacophila > Rhyacophila evoluta. The sequence goes on along the minus strand of JAGVSQ010004907.1, from coordinate 14,352 downwards.
CATCTATGACTTCCACCATAGTGTTCATTATAATATCAAAACATACTAATGTTATATGATAATGATTTTGATTAAAGTGCAGTAATCGATTTAAGGGTCCTCAAAAAATCTTCTTTGCCTTTATAAATAAGTTGTGACTCTTTTCTGATGCTAAGAACTTCTAAATTTAACTCACTTCATTCAGCCACTAAATTCTTGCAAAGTAAAATTTCGTCTTTTATCAAAAATTATCTCGTAAAAATGGTCAATCTCGTTTGAAAAAAAACAGTGATAAATTGTACAGTCGGTGGTAGGGCGCTAAATCTTAATTAGTTTGATAATACTCAACTTAGAATATACATAGGTTGTATGGTTATTTGTAAGTATATAAGTTTTCCCATTTAGATACCTTTGTTCGTAAAATTAAATTTGTTAACAAGCGGTTCGCCCAAAGTGATATGACCTTAGAGAGTGACATCACTGCGACACGTTGAGTAACATGACTGTTAAATTCAAAGAGTCAAGGACAACCGTAACTGTAAATGAAATGCCTAAATCTCGACGCTACGGAATATTAATGTAAGGTAAACCAAGGACTCCCCCTTTATATCTTATTTTACGCCAATGGATTTCGAAAAGACGCTTTAAATATGTATGAGATCAGGTATACCAAATGTTTTTTTTTTACATTCATTGTGTCATTTTGACACGCGTAATTGAAATCCGGATCACACGTAAAAATATGTGGGTTTTTTTTTCAATACATTTTATTTCAACAATTTTTCTATGCTATGTCTTTTACAAACTAGTTCATTTCTTTTGCTTGCCAATACCATTGTGTGATGATATGTAAAAATGGTTGAGTCTATCTATATGAATGATACAAACAGAAGAGAAAAATATTACAGGGAGTCTATGTGACACGTGTAATACTATATATACACTTAAATGAAAACGAATCCGATACTGTTATTTAATGATAAGGCTTCTATAGTCAGATCAGGCAATTTTCACCAGAGTAACGATAGAGGATATGTCGGATTTAGGTAACCAAAGGATTAAAAACATGGCTTTTGACAAAAGTTTTTTTCGTATTATATGGTAATTTATTTAATCTTGTCTCTCGATAAAGTCGAAAATCAGATAAGCCCAGAATATTTACTTTCCAGAGGCAATCTCGATTACTGTGCATGGAACGTCTTGATGTATATTATTAAATTACGTTGGGAATACTCGAGATTTTCTGGTGAAATAAAGAATTTCTGATGAGCTGGACTGCCCTCGTAACGACTTGTGAAGTTTTAAGCGCTTGTTTTCGTGCAAGCAAAGATACATTTTTAATAAGATCCTACAAGTTGAAAAAACAGTGTTAGCTTAGTCATATTCTTGAAAGAATTCCTGTGGCAGTTTAATAGTAATTACAACAACAAAAAAAGATGAAACCTCGCTTAACAATAAAACGTGTCTTTAACAAAAATCAAGTCAGAGGCTAACGATCAATTTCATATGGGTAAGAGCTAGTTTGTGTTTATTTAATTTTTATAAGACAGGACTGAGATTTAATTTTTAATTAAATTTAACGTCGCACATAGTTTTTAATATCTTTATCTTAAATGCGTAGAGATGGTTTGTAAGCTGCTGCTATTCTTCTGGTATCGTCTCAATACATTATCAGAGTTCGCTTTGTAGATTTCAAACAAGGTATACATGTTTTTTACTTATGGAATGAAAATTTAGAGTACATTTTAGTTTTCTATCATTTTTTTGAACTTATATTATATTTATGGTGATGAAATAATTTAATAACTAGATAAATGTAAAATGTTCAGTAAATTGTTAAGTAAATGTTGGTTATTTGTGAAAAATAAAACAGTATGCGTGATTTATTAAAATAAAACAATAGGGATGTTGTAAAAGATTTACTATTCAACACAGCTTACTCGCATGTGTAGTAAAAAAGTTGTGCTTCCCGAATAATTATTTGGTCGTACAAGGCCATTGGCGCATTCTACTCCGCACTTGAGAGGCGAAAGGCGGCGAAAACTTTTCAAGCACCGACCGCTAAGGATGGGTCGCACCGAGGAATATATCCACCTCAGTATTCTGAAGGAAGATTCAGGCTACTAGTACGTTTTAATATATATTAATACTAATAAAAGTATTGTGCAATTATTACTTGGAAATCAACCTGTTGATTGATAATTAAATTTCATTATTCTTAGAAGTTATTACGTTCGAGTACTTTATTGAATTATACCTTTAAAAAATATGCAGACGATAATAAAAGAAGGCGAATAAAAATTCTAGCTGAATCTAAAGAACAAATGGCAAAGAGAAAAGAAGGCTACTACAAAAATGGTTGTATGGTGTTCATTTCTGTATGACCTTAAGAGACGCGTTTTAAGCAATGCTAAGGCTAGGACAGATCTAACCGCATGTTCGTTTTTATACAATATGCATGAGGTTTCATGAAACTAATGGCTCAAACGATGATTATCAAAATGAAAATAGTAATGCGTTGGATATGTTGTTCAGTGTATATGTAAATGGATAATTTAAATCATTCTTTGGTCAAAACATAATAAAGAAACGGTGTAACTTTAAAAGTTGTCGGTTCGATGAATTGGTAAGTTTTAGTAATTATTTGAATAAGAAGTAGATGTGGATGAGGATATATTATAGTGCATAAATAAGATAGGTGTATAATATTTAATATTTCACTGAGAAAGTACAAAAATTGTATTATATTAACCGATTTTAGATTTTGTAATCAATTTATTATCTAGCTCAAAGAACACTTAAAATGTCTAATTATAATAGTTTCCACACAAGACAGGTATCTATGTATTATATTCATTTAAACGTGAGGTCCGCTGGCCTTCAAAAAGATTGTCGGTACTTCGATAGTATTGAAAGCATCTTAGCTACTGCGAAGCAACGGGGTAAAGCGGAAAACACTGCGATTTAAGGCGGGCGGCGTTGGGGTCGGGGGTGGCGGAGGGCGGTCTATCGATTCGCGGTCTCGAGATGTTCCCCGCGACCCCGGGGTCCCGAGGGGCACAACGGGAGACCCGTAGCCCGGTTATGCCCGCCAAAAGGACCTTTTATAAATTGCGGACGGTGGGCTGGTGTCGGACATTGTTGCTGTTTCATCAGTCATCATTAAGGACAGTCTGTGGGCCCCTTGAGGAAACTGTATTGATCAGTGAACGATGCATATAAATTGCGCCGAATATAAATAATTTAAATTACCCAAACAATATACACACCCTTATTTCAACAAGATAAATAAATATTGACCGTTAATTTGACATTTACAAAAACAAAATCTATAATAATTTGTTCACACTGTGAAAATACTTGACAGATCATTTTTTAACAATAATTCGTTGTTACCCAATTGCTCAAACTATTCGTTACCAGATCTACAATTTATTTTACGTCAACATTAAAAATAGTTGAAAGAATGACATAGACTTCGCTTCTAAATGTCTTTCATTTTATTATTCTATTTGAATAGTACACTTTATACAATTTAAAAAGTTATTTGTTTTTTTTCTGAATTTTTAACAGAACTACGCAATTATATTAAATTTAACAGTAGGTCACTAAAGTTCTCGTAAGTTCCAAGCAGAAAGTGAATCTAAAGCCTCGTAGTTATAAAGGAATTGGTAGTATCTAATCGCCGCCTTTAAAGTTTCCTTGCTGTATATAATTCTATCACGTAATACAGGTTTTCAAGGATGTATTATTTCGTAACAAGTACTCGACACGTATAATTTATGAAATATTTTTTTAGTTTTACACAATGTTAGATTTATTTGCCATCGGTCGAATGAAAGTAGCAATATTACCAATAATTATTAGCTGTATACTCACTAGGTTCAGCGATTGATTGCTTACTAATCCGTGTCAAAAAATAATTTGTCGAGATAAATTTGTATATTTATCATTTACATTTAAATAAAAAATCAATAATAATTTTTGCGACGGTTATAATAACATGGTTTTCAAATTTGCATAATGTAATTTACAGTGTGTCCTATTATGTAAATATTGATTATAAAATTGAATAAATAATTAGTGAAATTGGTATTAAACAATTAAGATGAAACCACTTTGACAAATGACAGTCAAAGAGATTAATAATATCGTACGATTTATATCTGAAATTTATCCAAATATAGTCTGCTAAATTCAATAGTTTTAATTTAGTGTTTCGCTATTTTATTCTCAGAAATAATAATTTGATAAAGGAGATATTTAAATATCTATAGATGTAATTTGAGGGATAATCCATTATATTATAAAATATTCGAACCAAGTTCTGAGCAGTTTTCATCGGCAAATATTGCTTGATAGAAATTGAACTTACAAAATTTTAATCAGTTTGGAAGGGCTGTTGTAAAGAGAAGATAAAGTATTTTAACAGATTTTATATGTTTAATAATTTGAAAAAAAAAAAATCTCTTCTCACAAAAAAACGATGTACCACAATGCTAATAAAACAATATATTTTTTCTATATCCGTTTCCACTGTAGAGCAAATGTCTATTTTCACAATATGAATACATTTTTTGATAGATTATTTGAAACAAACTTTGATTATAAGTCATTTGACTCATTGTATATCGATATCCTGCATTTTCTTTTGAATGTTATGGAACCACGACACGCAAACCCGTGACTAATGGGCGATTAACAAATACCTATGTTCACCAATTCGGCCACCAAGTTTTCAAAACGAAGAGGATGTTAAATATTGTAACGATAAAATTTAGTGCTCAGTTTATATTAATTGAACTGTAATCATCAGTACGAAGTATTCGATAAGAAAATTTACTTGCAGATTCTGTAAGAAAAACGGAGTGTCACATTCCATATCAGAATTAATGATATGATAATACACTATAGACCGCCGGGATAGTGTCGAATTTCTTTAAAAAATTCTCAGGTAAAATATTATAAATATATGTAGTGAAATTAGAGCAGAGAAAACCATGTTTGGAGTATGTTAACAAAATGGCAGAGATAACGGAGGTTAGGGAAGAGTTTTAATTTTCTTTATATCTTCTTAATAGTCTTTCAAAATAAGACTTTTAAAGATTGTATCAATAAAATTGATCAGAAAAGCTTAATTTGTAAGCATAAAGTAGTGTTAGCTCTACGAAGTTTTAGATAACGAGATGCACCTGGGGAAAAATGTATATATTATTGATACTTCATTCTACTCACTGAAACAAGAAGGTTTATTAAAGATCGTATACTTTGGTGTGACGATTTCGAAAGGTATATAACTATAAAGTTTTAATAATAACTGAAATACTAGTTGTATTTTATATGAGTAATTACAAGAATACAAGCTAAATTAGTTGAGAAATAGTGGGACGAATTAAAAATGATTCCGGACCACGGATAGGAAAAACCGCGGATACAGTATCCGCTAATACGGGAGGCTTATTGTACTTGTTTATCAGGGTAACCTATTGAGGTAATTTATTAATCACTCAATACTGTAAGGTTGGGTGTTCTACACCGATAAACCCTTTGGTTGCCAAGTCTTTTGGGATTAATATGCATAAATGCAGATCCTACCCAAACGATAAAAACAGAAGACAAACACTTGCGGGTAGTTAGTTATCCATTTAAAATATGTCCGATACTTGATGTTAGATTTGACGGCTTCAGTAATTCTCATTGTTCTAATAAAAATCCATCTACTACACGTATGAGTTAAATATTATAGAAATATGAAAAGCTAATGTGGTATATTCGTATTTAATGCGGTAAACTGTATTAAATGTATATAAAGAAAATGTGTATGTCTCACCGGTAGCCGAGAAGCCGCGTGCGCGTTTAGGATCCGAAGCTTGCGAGCTCGATTTCCATACTTGCCAGATTTTTAATAATACATAAAAATGTAGGACTACATGCCCATTTGGTTGAGCAATTAATTGCCTGGTAAGCAATTCTCGTAAAAAGAATGTCAGACATGTCTTCACATTTCGAAGATTCACATACTCCACTTTAAGAGCAGATATCTTCACAAAATGTAGATTCGTATGCTCCACGTTCGTAGCGGACAAAGTGAAATATAAATACATATATAAATCGTCTGTAATATCAGTTTACTATCGATTTCCATTGATGGTATTCAAAAATATGATTTACCGCTATCTTGTAAAATTTATAGGCGAAACTCTACCGCACGACATTTATTCAACCGAAAGACATAAATGTATTAAAATAATATGACTATTTGATATCCCTGTTATACGCGGTTTGTCCTCCGCCTGTGAAGTGGCGCTTTGCTAACTTCCCGATGATAAATGTCACAAAGTTTAGTTCGCTCCCATTTCTCGCGCCCATTCTCTTCAACCATTGTCCTGTTGAATGGGCACACGTTAAATGGCGGACAGAATTTTTCTTCGCCACATGTTCTGTCTCCCCAGTACGTTTCTCTTCCCTCGGAGCGCTCTCACATAACGTAGCTACGGTATCAGTATCAAATAGCACAATCATCAAAATCTTAACTTATCTATCCATTTTTCGAGATGAAAAAATTTTCGGAATTAATATTATCCAAAGTATCTAAAGTAATACCAATATTCCAAAGAACTGCAGGTATTTCTTTCTAGAAAACGAAGATAATCAATAAGTATCCATAAATCTTATGTAAAAAGTACCAGATATAAAATAATGCATTTAATTTATCTACTAAATTCTTAAACGTACATAAGTTAATTAAATTTAATTTGGTTAGGCAAATTCCTCTTATATCAAAATATAAATTTCCGACTTCACAAATTAGTTTATTTCATAAATTACAGCACTATAAATATATAATGATATTATAGTTCATAATAATATTCTTATTATACCATGTTTAAAGTTGATAAAAAATATTTAGAACCAGGCAAGATTGAAATTGGGAAAAGCGGTAATGTATAATATGTTCAATCGAAAAAAAGTAACAATTGTGTGTTTTGGGCACAATTTTGAAGAAGAAGAAGATGTTTTTATTTAAGAAAGAGTTATTGCAATTATTAAAACCTCTTATTGGTGTTGAGAACTTACTAAAGAAGTAAAAAAATTAAATTAAATGGCATCTTTTCACTGATATTTAGCAATTAGATTATTATAATTAGGTATATTCTAATTAGCATTCTTTATTTTTATTACATTTAATACATGAGGTGACTGTTGTTAACTTGAAACTATCCTAACTAAGCTTTTTTATTTAAACAGAGGATAATGGATTCAGCAGAGCAAGCGGCGTTGTCCGGCGGCGGGAACGGTGCGGACCCGACCGCTTACTACGACGCCCGCCGCTTGAACGTTTTTGGCCCTGACGGCCGCCCTGCAGAAGGCTCCAGGCGCCTTCCTCTGGCGCCTTCGCGCCATTTCGATCAACTGTCCGTCAACGCGACTCACAGCGCCGTGTTGCTTCCGCCCTTCGTCGATGAGTATGGTAAGTGTGCTGAAACAGTAGAGAATTAGAAATCCCTATTCACTAATCGGTGCTCCTTCTTTTGGTTTGGAAACTCACGATGAATGGATAATATATATATATACATGCAGGATGACTCCTACGCGTTATGCCTATTTCAACAAGATCTACACATTGAAATCTACTAAACGGATACTATATATTTTCAAAAAAATCATAAAAATAAATGTTAACATATTAAATTCACATTAAGTATGTACGAGTAGTTTGTAACATTTCGATGCACTGTTATTAATAGTGACTTTATTGTTTCAAAGAAAGTAATTCAATCAGTAATCAATTTCTAATTTCGAGTGATGGCGAAGATTTGATTTGATACCATCGAAAACACGTTGTTACAAAGTTTGCATCGTTAGTTGAGGGGTCGGAGGTGGCGGAGGAGCGTGGCAATTACAGATCGAAACCGGACATTAGCAAGTTTATTGTGTGGCGTAATTCGACCTTAATACGTCCCTGGCGGCATTACTCACAGGCGAGATAACGACAAGGGATAAAATAAAGCTCACGTAAAAATAAAAGCTTCGCATCCGAATGAAGTGAGAGTTTAACAAACATATCTCATTTTACGCCTGGGTTGTTTGTTCTGCGAGTCAAATGCGTGCTTGATTGAAGATCAGCATGCACAACGGCCCTTCTACTAACAAAACCAAATTGAAATTTGTTAATTATTCTGATTTTGTCAATAGTTATATCATCAACAAGGTTATATTTTATATTTTGTACATATTTTTTATGATAATATAGCTGTACTCGTAATACTAAAATAAGAGTTTTAACTTAATCAACAATAGCCAATCAAAAACGATACTGGTTTAGTTTTGATCGATGACGTTTCAGCGAAGAACTTGTATTAAATGTATACATATTTTTAAATCATAGATTAATTATTTATTGTGAAGCTTATTAGCAAATTAAAATAAAGATAAATATTATGATATTTTTTTATAAATCGAAGTCATTTCCGGTATCTCGAAAATAAACAGTAAACGTATTCCATTTGCGTTACTTGATTAATAATAAATATTCAACAAACTTAGATATTATGTAACTTCGTTTATTATAATATGAACAATATTTTTTCATCTCTAACTCGAGCGTATATTATGGCATACTAAAAGTAAGTGAACCAAAGAGAAGTAAGTGATTTAAAAGTCTTTTTGGGAGTATCCACTAAGATTTAGTTTGGCCTGCGTTGAATTATGCAACATTTTGAAAAATATTATTATAGGTACTCAATATTTGATTCATTGAAAACATGCTTTCAATCCAGTTTATCCTTAGACGCCGTAAACATTTTAAAAGCTTATAAATTGCCCATTATATAACGAAATCAAGCTTGAACGGGCAACAAGTCCAACTGACTATTGAATCAACTATATGATATTATCTTATGTTTGATAATGTAGGTTTAGTGAGATACATTTTCTTACCTTTTTACATTAATATGTCTTACAAATAAACATGAATAGATAATATAGCCAGTATTAAGTCATTAAATGCTTTTTAAATATTAAGTGTAGTGCTATGGTTCGGTTCGTTTTTTTCTTAAACTCATTTGTGCATTCAATGAATGAAGATAGGGACGTCACTGTTAAGCGGGTTCTTCTCATTAATATTGGTGGTCCGATTCACAGAAGGCTTAGCGTTTAAGTTGATATTGGATCCAGGGTTAAAATTATAATCCCCCTAGGAAAGTTTTACGTGCTTCACAAAAATAGGTACGGTCAAACTAGGAGTCGTTAGACTTAACCGCAACATTTCCTACGTGAATATAGATTCTCTAATATAGAGGCTTTCTTCTCGGGGTTTTAGACCAACTAGAATTTTCTAAGTTCTATAAATTGACTCTTTATTGTCCGATACATTCACCTGCACCACAGCTTGGTATCATTTCTACTAAATTTCACTTCAAATTAATGTCAAGCAAATTGATCTGCATAATGTTAAGTTAAGTGTTATGTTGCATTTGCTGTGGTCATTTTCACAATATGAGAGCTTATTATGATCGACTGTTTCTTTGCAAAGATTTGTTTTTAAATAATAGCTCAATTCATTGAAGATTTAGTATTGAATTTTAAATATAATTCAGCTACCTAATTTGAATACGCGTTACAGTACTGAATGATGAGAAATTACTAACACAGTTGTCAAAGTGACTATGCTATTGAATACTAACCATTCCAAGTATCAGTTGATCGACACAGTATTGTATCAATAATATGATAGTTTTAAGCTAACATTGAATAATTCTATTCATACAATTGTAATTTTGTAATTGGATATGTTTGATTTAATTAACTCGATTAAACGAAGTGCATCAAGTGAATGTAGTGCACGTTGTAAACAGAAATAATCATATATAAGTTAAATCATTCATTCAATATTTTGTAAATAAAAATATTTTTTAGGAATTGAAGATTGAACCCATCAAAAAGAGATTCTAAATACTAGTCATGCCTGTGGATATTCAGTAATAATTGCTTGAAATTTTGATCAATACTGACTAAGTGAATCTAACGCGTCCTCGAATGAATCATTTATTTGGTATTTTTGATCTTAAATAATTATAAGATGAAGAATTTCTATTTAATCCTTACAGATGTATCTATAACTTATGAATTTTCCTGGGAATTACATATTTTTATATTACAGATTCTGAGGTCCAGAACCAGATCGCATGGTCAGAACATCTGGACCCCTTATTCGCAAACAATTACGAAAGTGATCCCGCACTCTCCTGGCAATACTATGGAAGCTCGACAGGATTTCTCAGGAGATTTCCCGGTAAGATAGTGTTTTTCAATTTCGATTTTTTTTGTTTATGGTCGTATTATATTACACATCTGCAATGAAGACTATATTTGTTTGAAAAAAAACAATATAATGGAAGATTTTTTTATTATTAATTTTAAAACAAAAGAATATACTATATCTGATAGATAGCTAAACGAATTATATGTCAAATAATAAGAAGTCAGTAGAAAATAATGAAAGCATTAAGTGTTCATGTGAGAGAGTTTTTTTGTGTGATTAATAAAAAGTGGATTAAAACTGGGGATAAAAAAAGTGTAGGTACGAATTAGCGCATGCTCCGTTTGTGTGCGAGTATTCGCGGGAAACGAGTCGGCTTCCAAAATGTCGCTCGATACGACCATATGACTGTCACTTTTTTGTGAAACCCGCGAACGAAGGCCAAAGAGTATTTTCGATGGGGAAATTGTGATAATAGTTCATTTATCGCTTAAGAAATATGTTATCTATTTTCAATTCATTGCTTGTCTTTGTTACCTCTTATAGTCGTATCAGTATTTTGACACCATTTTCTGACTTTTTGAACCGGTAGTTTCATTAATTATAGCCACACCGAAGAAAAGATAGCGAATATTGAAAGAATACATATATTACAGTAAAACTATATCGCTTCTTTTAGTGGCGTGCATAATATGAGTATCGAATATATTTTATTGGCTACTTGAAATGAGTGTACCCAATATTTTATTTTAAAAACATTGGGTACTTATGGGTTAACTAGCACCAAATACTAAAAGGATTCCGTACTTTTATTGCAAGTATGAGTACTTCTGTATCATATTTAAATATTGTATGTATATTTTTTATAAATATGGCACGAGACCTAAAAATTAAAATAAAAAACGAGAAATCGAAACTTTACAACAACCAATCTTTTTACACGATTGCACGTTCAAATAATCAGAAATAAAGTACGAAGATAGCCAATATTTGGTGTTTGGTGCTTACAAATAAGTACCGGTAGCCACGAGTACTCAAAAATACCGGATTCCCACAATAGTAATTTTTATAATGTATATTATTTTTATCATTAGCCACTCATCTAGGCTATACAGCTTATATTGATATATTGTGTGTTAACGTGCTACTAGATCAGTGTTTATCTAATCAGAGGAAAGTGGCCGTAGAGCTCCTGCTAGAGGGCGCAAAACATTGTTCGAAGGAAACTTAATTTGAATTGTTATGTTTGTTTCGAAATTTAGCAAAAAAATAATTCTAATTTTGTTAAATGAAATTTCTGTCATAATAAGTAATGTCAATAAATCATAAAAATAGCTGTAGTAAATAAGCAAATTGGTGACGAAAAACAAAAATAGTTTGAAAGATGTGAATGATCTTAAATCACGGGGAGACTATGATTAAAAAAAAGTCTGGGAAGCTGACAAATATTTCAGCGTATAGAGATATTTTGATGACACCAAACAGAGAAAGTTGGATAAAATGTATCAAAAAATAGTTTATCAATATTATTAACTATAAAATAAATAGTAATATGAAAGCTTTACAGTTTGTTAATATAATATTATCAATCCCAATCTTCATTATTTTTATTTCAGCAATATCTTGGCCGCCAGAAGATGGTCGGTCCCATCACGCTCGCGATTTCTACGACTTTCGATCTTCGGCGTGGTTTGTTGAAGCCGCTACTTCTCCGAAAGATCTAGTTATACTTTTGGACACTTCCTCCGTTACTACGGGCCGCCGCAGAGAGCTGGCTATCGCAACCGCCTCGGCGATTTTGGACACGCTCGGTCCCGATGACTTCGTCAACATATATTCATTCAGCGACGTGGTGGAAGAGTTGGTGCCGTGCTTCAAGAATATGCTCGTACAGGTGAGCAAATTAAGCCTAAATCTACCGGAAATATAACTGAAAACTTCGTAGAATACCATTACATTATGATTAACAATTGTATTAAATGTAATTCTACAGTTTAATTAAGCTTATCAACTGATATTTTGGTTGTGAGACCACTGTCAAGATTAACTTAATTAAATTAAAAACTAGATACTTCAACAAAACCTATAAATTGTAATTGGACAGAATATTTTTCTTCTTTGCTGCCCATTTATTTCCTAGTGCGATTTTGTGATGCGAAATGAAATCGATATGAAAAGTTTTGAAAATCGTCTATTAAGATATGTCAAAAACACTAAATGTGATTTGCCTTTTGAAATAATGCAACAAGATGTGTGTTAGCAATTATAAACACTGAAATTGGTACTGAGGGTATCTCACTCAAATTGCTGTTGTACGATATTTAATATTTTTTTTATCTAAAATAAGTTACAGAATTTGAATCCACAATATAAATATATGTACTGAAATAATAATCAAAGTATCAATTCGCTTAGATCTTCTATTTATCTACGTGAAGACGTGAACATTTTGAATATGCAACACAGAAATAAATATAAAAATAAAATAAAATCGGCTCGAAGTTATCCGCATATAATTTTCAACGCAGCTTAAGTTCGCCGCGAACACTCTCGAGTGCGGAAACTTTTCTGTTCCTTAGTTTTCCGAATATTGCACCGAATATGGAAATAGTTGGCGGGAAAAGTGGTCTCGGTATGACGTCGAAGTATTTTTCAAGTAGCGTGAAAATTGGTTCCGGCAAACACTCGTCGGTTTTTACTACCCGATTCGGTGATATTGGAATAATAATAAAATGTCTCGTTTTACATGTACGTATACATTTACCACGCGAGTCCCTTAAAGCGGATCCTATCGTACTATTAAAGATTCACACGCGGAAAATTATTCACTGTGTTATTTTTTACGTCACGTAACATGGATTCAACAGTTTGATTTGTCAATCACATTTTTATTGATGATAAATACTCAAGTATTAGAAAATAGATTTAATCAACATTAAGTATAGTAATATGGCTATATTCTTGATCTAAAAACTGTTGTGAAAGTCTTAACTCGAAGTTATTCAAAATGAGGGTTTCGGGTATGATTTTCTTAGATAGTTTATCATTGCAGCTAGTTTTCGTCTGTGCCTAATATAAATAAATGAAGTAAGATTTATAATATGATGTATGCAGAGTATATCTCATAAGATTGGTACTAGTAGATTCACAAGGATTGGTTGTAATTCACGTACTCTATTATTATTAATATACAAACACAATAAAATAAATGGACCCCCCTTACGCGTGTGACCTGATATGATTTTTGAAACCTATACAGCAGATGAATAGACGCAGTGATCTGCTCGAGTAGTAAACCTCAAAATATCTATGAAACGATGTTTAATATTATGCTAAAATCTTTGTTTTTAATATACAAATACATCTGATTGCTGTTGAAAACATAATTTGTCAATGTCGATGGAAAAATAAACAACTAAAAAGAGAAGAATAATATTATATTTATATAATAAAAATGACAAAACGGTAATAACTCAGAATTTGAGAAACGATTTTCTATCTTGAATGCGGTACAGGCCACTGACCTATCCGCCGTCGCGGCGTCCCAAAGTTTTTTCATAAACATGTTGTGTGTAAATCCGCCCTGCAGACCGACCCGTCTTATGAAAAAACTTTTCCCGATCGCGCCGACATTCGACACTGAATAATACGGGAATAATGTATTATTATTCCGGGCACACCGACACAATATTGGCATCTTGTGGGTAAATGAAAAAAACAGTTGATTATATATTCAATACGGCCACCTTCGTTTTGACGTGATATCAAATAAGCGGAATAATTAAACATAATAATAGATACATTACGTTTCACCGACAGAGAGCGCATCATGAATATTATAATCTAGCGGCATTTTTTAATCTACGGAAAACTTGATGCATAATTTTCATACCTCAGTTTTCAATGTATTGGAACTGAAAAAAATATTACCCTCAATATCGTAAGATTGTGACATAAACAACTATTGAAGCCGCAGTCTATCTATTGACTATTGTCCGTCTTGCCTTAAATGCCTGGCAGAAGCGGTGGAACGCCTCCAGTAAGGGCAGGCAAACGTTTTGTTTTTTCCAAGCCTAAAATGGCGCATGGAGATAACCAAATTGACTCCAGAC
>JAGVSQ010004906.1:0-18534 GCA_022683975.1 Rhyacophila evoluta | reverse complement strand
GACAAACGAACGAACGAACGAACATACATATTTTGACTTTTATATATTAGATAGTGACAAATAAAAACATGTTTTTTTTTTAAACAGCGGCATTTAACCAGACTGAGCCAAGGCAACGCATGTCCGGGTACAATTTATAAAATATAAAGCCTTCAATAATGAACAATAAATCTAATATTTCACGATAACTTATTATTTAATAGTTAAGCAATTTAACGTAACAGTTGGAAGTGATATTCCGATACCCATCGAACATTCATACCTTAGATGCAAATAAACAAATGTAAACAAAAATATTTGTATCTCATTAACTATCAAGCTTAAAAACTCATAGTCCCGTAACAAAATTTATTTTGCAGTAAATGAATGTAAAATTATTATAACAACACCACTTTGGACCCAAATATTTTAATTTTAAGAACGCCATTGACTTTATACTGTATATTGTACAAATAATATATCGCCGGGTTTCAATGGACATAGCTTTGATACAGTAATTTTTAAATATTACATACACATATACATTACATACGTGTTAAAAAATTATTTAACGAATGAATATTGACGCCAATAGCTACACTATTTTATGTGAATTAATATTTTATACCGGCAATAAAATGCGTTGACATATATCAATCAATAAACAAATGAATACATTTAATAAGCACACAGTGTTCGATTTTTTAGTGGAGTACCTAGATATTTTGTTGGTAGTAATTTTTATGTTGTAAATAAGTTACCAATAATACCTTATCAATACGTGTGTTGCAATTAAAATATTTGCTTAAACTTATTATAAATTTATTCAATAAAACTGACTCACACTTTAATAAACAATATAATGTATACCAGTACAAATACAATATTCAGTCAAAACATTTGAAATGTAATTATTATACATATATACTTGAATATCGTCGTATGACTGGCAAAAGACGTTTTAGTAAAAATTCGAGTTTTAATTATTGAGTCTCTCTGTTAAATACATTGTACGATAATTTCTATCAATAATACATTATACCTTAAGAAATGAGGATGAAACAATTATAATTATTTATCTATCCGTAATATTTGCTACGGGTGAAAGAAGTGTCAGTAAATTAAAAGTTATCAAAAATTATTTAAGATCAGGTATGAATCAAATTAGGCTTAGCAGTTTAAGTTTATTATCTGTAGAATATGATGTATTAACTGGTGTGGACTTTGATTCAGTAATAAATGGTTTTGTAAATTCAAAAGCGCGAAAAATTTAAATTATTTAAGTAGGACATTATAAATTTTATGGGTAATTATTTTATATAATATGGATATTAGAAATGTATATTTATTAATAGATTTGATTTTTTTTACTAAAAGAATGAATGTATTTAATAGTTTTATACTACATACAGGGCGCATTTTTTTTTGACTGGCCAAAGGTGTTTTAACTGCTAGTTACGCCTTTGATTTTTGGCAAAAAGTATAACGAATCAAATGCGATAAGATATTCAGTAACTTTCAAATTCAACTTTTATAAAAATCTCACTTATGGTGACACTAAAATTTTTTAACATATTACCAAGGGAAAAGTAAGACAAGACACTTTATCTTGAACATGTCAAATTTCCTTATATAATATGTATGTTTTCCTAAAGTAATGCAAAAAAATAATTTTAAAAATTATGTATGATACAAAACAGCCAATTTGAACCTAATTGGAATCAGAGTTAAATGCAAAAGAACAAATGTATGACATCTATTGTTTAATATCCTATCCGTTATACGAATCCGGCTAAAATCATTCACATCACTGCCGTCAAGAATAGTTCGGTAGAACCACACTCGTATCAAACATAGAAACAATGGAAAAACCATGGAAAAACAAAACACGGTATATTCCAATATTATTCACATAGATTGTTGCGTTTTCACTGTACAATAAACTGGGGAATGGTGCACTTTTGTTCTTTCATATCGCAACCGAAAAACTGGACTTTCCTAACTAGTATGACCTGCAAAACTTCTCGGTATTTAAGTATGTATGTATGAATCATATTACTAGACTAAAATAACTCTTGTATTGTAGATATATTATGACAAATATAACTATCAAACTTCATTCGACATTACTGTTGTTAATAAAAATGATTACTATCTAGATACAGTTATTTAATTGTCAAATACTATTTAAGAATTGACACTTTATTAAACAACATTCATTATGTTCATCAAGATAAACGTTTTGCCTTGAAAAGATTTGTGTATGTTTGTATTTATTACAAGTACCCACAACGTATTCAGTAGCTTAATGTTTTTATATTAAAACTCGTTTGGCCGATTTCATTTGACCACTTGCTATATAGGTTTATATGCGACTGTAAAGTCAAGTAGTTCGCTTAAAAATTAAACACTCCGTTTTATATATGTATCCTTGCACTTGCGATCATATGCAAATCTCGATTTTCAAGTTTGGATAGTGTAGAAGAAATTAATGTTTGTTTTAGTTTCTCAACGAACCGGTTTTACATAATGCGCCTTGAAACCAATTAGTTGTCCAATCGCACTGTAATTGTTGGTAATAATATGATATTTCCTTTCTTAACCTACTGTATTAATGTAAATAAATATATAGATACTTCTATGAACGAATGTTTATTTTGTTATGTGTATTTATAAAAGAAGTTATCACCAGATTGATTTAAAATTAAACTTAAAAGAGTCATTCATTGCGCTTAACATTTTATCACACGTATCGATCTGGCATTTATTAATTTATTTACCGTTCTATAACATTTCAAATTACGTGTGAATAAGGCTTGGAAGGATGATTTTTGTGCTATTATGCGTATTAATAGCTCTGGAGAAGATCATCAAGTTCCACCATGTCTGAGCCAAGACGTATAACGTCATGTGATTTTGATCTCTGTAGAAACGGAACACAGTACAGCGAGAAATAACAAGAAGATTGTGATTAACTACTTGATTAAGATTTGTATGCATGTATGTAATGTAATTGAAACACAATGAAGGATATTTAGTGAATGGTTTTTTTTTATTTTAGAATTTGAAGGGACATTGTTTAAAAGTTCATTTTAGTTTAATATAACAATGTGTTGGATCACAAGTTGTTATCTTGGACACATATCACGCTATACTAAATAGTAGACGATGAAAACGTCAAAGGAAATATAATATCCCTTGAAGGTTTTGGAATAACATTCCTTGTAAAGCAGCCATCATTATCGTCTGAGCCGGGTCTGACTTGTTCTCCAGCAGTTGTCCTGCTCTCTGATTGGTCGACCGGTTCGTCGGCTTTGACAGCTGGAGTGAAATACGCGCGGCTAAAATACAACATGGCCGTTCCCCTGTCAAGTTGCCGACGGAAACTAAAAAAACGCATGTGAAAAGGTTGCTCGATTCTGTGGAATTTTTGTACAATGATGGTAGGATATTTTTTGTGATATCGACGGAATAATAATTAGAGGTTGCTGTATGGTTTTTAATTGGATGTCTCATGTACGAGGTTATCTGCATTCTGTCAATCTTTCTTATTTATTAAAGAGAATTGTATCTGGGATATTATTTATAATCAACTATATTCAAATAATTAATTATACTCAAATATAAATGATAACTTATTATACTTGAACAATAGAACAAGTCTATATATTTAAGTCTCCTCGGTAGCCTAGTTGGTAGGGTGCGCCTAACGCCTTATAATATGGGAAATGCGGGTACGATCCCCACTCTCTCGGATTTTACTAAAAATGCAGGACTAGATGCCTATCGGGTTGAGCAATGGCATGACTAAAATTCTCATGAAAAATGACCTGTCGATATCTTCACATACACTTTCAGAGCGGATATCTTTACACTATGTAGATCTAGCCAATTTGTAAGCGAACATATGAAAAATCAACTTCAATTTTAAGGATTCTAGAGTACTTTGGATAATAAGCTGTGTTGTAATTTAAAAAGATGAATCTTCACCAAATATGAACATAATATAAAACTAATCATGGTTAAAATAAGCTGTGATCTTCATAACATTTACGGAGAGTATAAAATATAATATCAATACAATTTTTATAAAAAATATGTATCATTCTCGTTGTGTTAATTATATTAAGTACACGATGTAAATCAATATATCACATTTATTTACACAATTTTCTAACTGACTATGAGACATGGCTTTGTAAATTATCCATGTACATGCTAACTGCCAATACCATAATTTATTTTGCTGTTTTGGTATTTAACAGAAGTTAACTGTTAGAATTTTTCCAAATCTTCAGCTTGTATGGCCAAGTCTTTAAGACCACAGAAACAATATACCAACCAAATCTTTGAAAAAACTTTAGACCGTATTAAATGTGATAATATTATGTGAGATTAATACAATAAGATCTTAGGCTATATTTAAAAATGATAGTACATAGATATTGTGATATTACTGGTATCTAGTCTATGTGTATTTGAATACAGAAAAGTTGCATGAACAGTGAACAAGCAATCCTCATAAAACAGCTAATCAAAAATATTATTGTCACAATGAAGTCACCATAAACAAATAATATGAAAAATAAGTAATTCATATATTTTATTCACGTTGTTGATTAGTTCACAATTTCACATTGAAATCTAAATTATATTACAAAAACTAAATACTAAAGTGATATTTGAAGTATTGCATTGATATTTATACGTATATAAGATAGCTTTCTCTGATTAAAGAAGTTTGAGAAGACAAAAAAATACTTTATGGGGATTTTAATGCCAAAAAAATACTGGTCTCAAATTAGCGGGACACATGCAGGACGTAAGAGTAGGTACTGGCAGGCGACGGGATTCTTGAAAAAAGCAAGTGGTCACTATATGCTCCACTTAAATTAACTTAACTTAAACGGATACGGAAAAGATATTAGTATATAGAACTGGTTAAATAGTGATTTAAATAAGTGATTAAAGTTTCTCATTAAAGTCTTGACTCCTCAGATAGTATTTACAAATTATAAAAATGTGTCCAATATGGATAACAGTTAATTCTTTAATATAATGATAGTATAATATTTATTATATCAGTTCATTTTGACAACATTGTCTGAATTGCTTGAAGCACAAAACGTTAAATAACTTGTGTTAAATATTTTTTATTTTATAAATGTTCTTTGTTACTGATGATAGTGACCTTTCACGGTATCTCTAGCAAAATTATGTATTCCTGCCGATTAAACATTAAGGATTTAATCTATGTTATGGTGATTCTTTGTACTCGAATGCACTGATAGCAATGGCGATATAATTGCTAACTCCGTGGCAAGGAGGCGCACTGTGAAGCGCCACACTTTACGACTCTGGAGTACTAATTCCCTCTGATTGCCGTTCCGTTTAGCGCGCGTCACTTTGACTCAATTGTTTGCGTCTTCAGACTAATTAAAATTAACATTACCTGCCTGATAGCCCACCCACCTGCTATTAATTAGATGCTTGCCTCTAACCATTAAAGATCTACTTTCTTACATGTACTTACTTAAACTCTACAAAGATATTTTTAAGTTATTCGGTGATTAAATAGTTTCTATTTACATGTTTTTATCACATTTATTCCGAAAGTTGAGTATATTAAATTTTGCAACGTGAAAAAATGTCTCTACAGATTATTATCAAGAGGATTGGTCGTCAAACAATTGCTTAACCTAATGGACATATAGTCTTGCGTTTTTGGATTTTAGAATGTCCAGCGGATGCTAACCTCTTGGTTACAACGGAGATATTTATATAATGCTGCGTATTTATTTTATTAAGAATATTGTTTGATAATATACATATAAAATCGACCCAATTTTATAAGGATCGTTACTTAAAATATAGATTTTTTTTCGGCATCTCCAGAATGTATATGAAAGATACTACATCGACCGTGGAAAGATAATTTTACAAAATAGATTTTATTCGATAATCACAATGGATATAACTAAATACAAGTTCTACCAAAAGGATGTAAGCTGAATGTCCCGAATGAGTGCCTAAATATAGCTTTTAAGTTTGAAAAAGGATGTCCGGTCAATTATGAGATCAGAAAAAAGGACCTTCAACTCGTTAATTTTATTGGTTTTTCTTCAACAATTTTTTTAAAGTTAATATCATATTGAGGGAATTAAATAACTGTTTTAGTCTTCATAAACTTGAAAGCTGTGTCTATATAATGTTTTCACTTTGGCCCGAAATCATTAAATATACGTTTTTTGTGCTTCCTGTATTTTTTTTTCTATGTGGGTTACCTTCTTTTCCCTTTCCACAATCGATATGTGGGTATATGCTTAATTGTGCATTTACAAATGAATGCAAACACAATAATGAAGGTAAATAAATAATGATCAAAATTATCTCTTTTGCTTTTATAATATAATATGATTGTGGGTGTCCCACAAGGTTAAATAGTACTGTTATAATGTTTAAATAAGTTATATACTAAAAATTTAACTGATTCAAGCTGATTATAAATGTTGAACATAATTTTAAGAGGTAAAATATTTTTGAAAATTCAACAGTTGACTTTGTCGCATACTACATGCTTTCTGTATTTTTATCCAATGATAAATTGAACATTTTTACAGTTACAAAAGACTTAACGATCTAATTAATATTGTATGTAGTTACTATGTGTTATTAGTTCCCCTCGTTTTATTTTCGTGAATTCGCCATTGTATACCATTAATGGAGGATTAAATTTATCCTCATACCTATGTATAGATATTTAGTAATAAAATCCTAATCATATTAGGTAGGTCTCTGTGGAATGTCATACATACTTATCGGTAGATAAATGCATGAGAATGTAATGGCAATTCGTCTTCATATAAAATTTACTACATCGAAAATATTGCACGCAGCAACATATGCATTATTATTATGTTTATAGACATATTGTTTTTTTATAAGCAGTATCAATATTATTTGCAACGTGTATGTTATTGTTCACCTAAAATTAAAATCGATATTAAAATGCTTTTTTTATACTTAAAATGCCACATTTTAACTTAATTACAGTGGAAAAACATACAACATGAAATTAATAAGTATAGCTTAGATATTATTTTTCAAGCTACTTTATATTAGTATATTAAAATATTTTGAATCCATTTACCTCATGAATTTATTTTATTTTTATTTTATGTGTTGAAAACATCACAAATTATTAATTCAAAATATTTACGATATGTTTTATATATATTGATGGAGAATTTTTTTTTTGTACCATGTTTACTCCCAAAGTGTAGCATATGGATTTACACAGTGTGAAGATATCCTCCACGAATGTGGAGACACAATGTGTAACGTCTTGATAGATTATTTTACACGAGTATTGTTTGCCACATAATTGCTCAACCGAAACAATATCCAGTCCTGAATTTTAAAATTATTAAAAGTCCGACAGATGGGGAATCAAACTAGCATTCCCCGGATTGGTAGGCTCACACAGCTTCCATTACGCTACCGGGGATTGTATTTACAGCTAGGGACGTGGTATCAATTTAATTTTACAATTGTTAGATACTGGCCAGTTAAATTTACAAAGAATTTATCTATTGATATCGATTACTACCGAATGAGGACGCTTTGTTGTTAAAAGTCCCAAGTTTGAATTCCGCAGTAGTTACATATACTATAAAATAATAAAAATATAAAAGTAATTATTTATATGCCTATGTATTAGAAGAATAATAAATATAATGCTCTTTGATAATTATGAAACTTTTATTTAGCCGTCTATTTTTAATTTTTATTATCCATTGAATTTGTAAAGTTACAATATTTTGTTTAAATTATTAAATTTTAATACATTAAGTACTCTCAAAAATGATCACATTAAAAATAATTGTTTTAATGTTTTCGAGTTTGGTGAATTAAAATTCGTATTATTTTATAATTGCTATACTAATGAAGACAATCTATTTACAATAAACAGGATGTGAGATTCCTTATATTTGATTTACGATGTGTGGAATTTTGCTATAAAAGCTTATACAGTAAAAATGTATATATATATATTTAAAAAAATGGATATCATATCATAAAGCAGAGTAAATTAGCGTTGAAAAGACAATAAACAAAATTATAACAAGGAAAACTTTACAGCGGCCACTCAATCATTTTGATGCAAAGTATACAAGCCGTATTAATTTCAGTACGAAAGGAGTAATAATACATAATTAATTATCGAGACCGCCATTTTGCAATCTGCACCTGTTTATCCGGATTATAAACTTTGTTCACAATTATTAATTCACGTGCACGTAATTATTATCAGTGTGTCGGACACCATTTTGTTTTAATGCTGCTTTTATAAACTGCAACGTTCGCGGATTCGACTTTGTTGGCTCGTTTGCATTGTCAAATTTCCATATTATATCAAAAGCGACTCGTGAGAGATGATTCACGGGAATCTCTTATTATAAAAAATACAAGAATCATTTTTACAGGAATAAACGCATAAATTAAGTTTACTAAAAATTCTGCAAATCACAATTTAAATATTAAAGCGTAATTAATTATAAAATAAATCATTTTTCACCATATTAAGGTGCTGTCTCAGCAGAAGCTATTGGACAATATTATTATAATTAAAAGTAAACGATATGGCATAAGGTTAAGACAGCTATCATTGTAATAATAATGATATCCAAAAATACTATAAATTAGTTTCATTAAAGTGTTTTAATAATTGTGAGTATTGTATTGTATTAGTATTGGAAGTTTTATAAAATGTGTACGGCTGTGTGTTCTAATTTTAGTTGTGGAAAGTAGAATAAAAGTTGACACAAAAAAACTACGACTCTGTAAAAGAAGTATTGTTACTATTTAAATCCAATTTGATACACAATTGAAATATCTACTGATCATTTCACATAAAAATAAAAAAATGGTACTGTAATATATCCGATAGTTGGATTAAATTTTAATAAATGAGAGACATGTGCATTTATATTGGTATATTATGTCTCATATGTGTATTTGATAGTGTATTTGAAAATAGCATAAGTGCTAGAATTAATAAATTTTATAGTAAATATTATCAACATGTATATTTGCATATTCACAAAATGCATTGCTCTTAATTTTGCCTCAATATTATGAAGTGTGATTGCATATCATATACTTTAATAACTCGTATTATATCCAAAATGAAATACGCATATTTGAAAATTACTATATATATGATATAATTGAGGTTTTTTAAGCTTAATTTTATATGAAAATATATAAATGACTTGTTTAGTATCAAAATTAAATCAAAATGATCATTAAGAGATATATTTATTATTTTAAAATATAGGTGAATACATATGATCCTAACTAACTTTGTCACCGTAGATTAGTAAATATACATTAGTGCTTTTAATTTCCTCCGAAACAAGGGCTGTGGGGCTATTTTTGCAACTGTATAAACTGCGCACATAAATTTGGTAACCAGACAACTGCACATTTGACATCTTCGCACATATTGAAGAGTGATCACGCTAACACAGAAATTAATATTAAGACATTTTATACTTAATTTACGAAATTATAGTACAGGTAGATTTTTATTTCAATGATACCTACTTATGCTATAATTACGTAAATTAAGTATGAAATGTCTTAATATTAATTTCTGTGTTAGCGTTAGCACTTCCATGTACGCGCAGATGTCATGTGAGCACTTGTTATGTGTGCAGTTGTCATGGAACTCGTAAATTTATCTCTTTTTTTAGATGAAGGCATATTCATGGCTTGGATGTGAAGAGTGGTGAAAGAAAATTTGCTTTCAATTTTAATTAAATGTTTGGTATGTTATCTTATACTTTGTATGTACGATTTTTAACTATAATTAGCTGAGTAGGATATTAAGTATCACTCATTTCCTCGCTCATTTTTTGTAAATTTTCTTAGAAAAAAGAGGAAGGTACAGCATGAGCAGGTTGCCAGTGAAACCTTTCTTTACCTCCCGTCACATGGGCGTATATTTTTGCCAATTTTATGTAACACGCTTTGGGTACTAAAAAGTAAAATGTCGACCCATAAACACTTTACAGCAGCGCGATACAAGTCAAATATTAAAACCCAACACCACTCCACACAGGAACCGAGAAATATAGCCATCCACCAGCAAGTTTGTATATCTATTGACACTCTCTTTTTATACTGTCGCAAACTTTACCTTCGAGTTGTATTAAGGACGATATTTCACAGGGTTGATTGCCAAATGCCATCGCGCGGCATTTAATTTCCCAATTTAGTACTCGCGTATTGAAAATAAAGTTCAATTTATCGCAATGCTATTTGAATGTGCCTCGATTTAATTACTGATTTTTCCAACCCGCGCAACAGGCGGCTTTTTACTTTGTGTTTCATATTATATATTTAATTCACATATATATTACTATTCGGCATGACTTACATAAACGAAATCTACTTTTTTATTTATGTAATAAACTAGTTTTGCGGTAGCGTGGTTAATTATTTCGCAAAACCAATTTCGCCGTATCTGTTGGCCGTGAAATTTCAAACGACCGACTTTGATTAAAAACACAATTAATTACTAAACTGTCAACTCATTTGTAAGCGAATTAATTATTCTCCATAATATTTTTCTTTGAGAAGGCAATTATAAAAAAAACCAGTAATCCTATTATTTATCTAATTAAGTACCTCAGTACTTCTATAATATAATACTGAGATAAAAAGAATGACGGAAATAAATAAAATAAATGTTTTACTACCTATGGCGTAATAATATCAACGCATAATAAATCACATAATATATTTATTTAGAATTACTTTCGGAAAGCTTTTGTTATATGAGACATAATTAATAAGAAGCAACCAAAATCATCTAAAAACTCCTAACCATCTCATATGTGAGTATTTAAAAGTAAATTATGTTTATTTTATTGATTGACTGTGCGCATATTATGTTTATTACATCTTAACTAACGATTGATAGTTTAAATTCTGAATTATTTAAAACTGGTAAACTTCCAAATGTGAGTTACCAGTTTTAAATAATTCAGAATTTAAAATCAATTTCCATCAAGCACCATCAGTCGAAAATATTAATTGATTGATAGTTTATTTAGCATACAATTGGAAGATTCCGTGTCAAAGGTCTCATCTAAACGGAAAACGTATTCTTGTATTACTAATATGCAGATAAAAACGTGTTGTATTATATTAAAAATAACCCATATTCTTTGCCATCTCTGGTCCAGAACAAGAAAATTTTAATCTTATCAGGGTAAAAATGACGTCTCTAAAATTGGAATATATAGATCTTCACATTACAGCTAATTGTTTTTGAGAATTGGTTGTCAATCAGAATTTATTAAGCATTCAGTGTCTTTGATTTTTTAAAATTCTGTAGCTGTTGGATTCAAACTCACAATTTCCAGCTCTAAAAACGCACGTTAAGCTTTGGGCTACCGGAGAGACTCGTTCAAAAATATATTATGTATTATCTTAAAGTTAACGTTAGATTTACTGATTAAAAAATGGTCAAACATATCAATATCACTTGTTTATCATTTAAAATATATTTATTGTAGTGAGAATGCTTTGTATTATTAAAATTACAGCGTAGACAATTAAAACTGGTACACTTTCGATTTCATACAAAAATAAAGGGAAAAAAACTTTCAACAGAAGCCGACGTTTCGACGCAATTGTCAAAAAAAAACAGCAAAAACGCGCGACAAAAATAAATATTTAAAAGGGCATCATCTGGTCTTTATTTTTACGAGATTTTTTGTATGCAAAAGAGGTGGAACGGCAAATCACAATGTTTCCGAAAAAGTGAAACTCTACCACCCTTTTATTTAAATCACAAACTCAGTCCATAGACAATATTCTCGTCTGAAAACATTCAACGTCATTGTTCAAGCTTAACCCAATTTAACATATTTATTGGGGCATTTTTTTTCAGAAATATGCAAAACCCTTTGTCAATGTATTTATTTTGAAAGAGTTTTTTTTTGTTGTATTTTATGGTATATCTAAGAAGGTTACCATACTGCCTCTATCGGTTTTCTGGCTGCTTTAAAACATACATTTGTATTTTTTCTAAGAACAACAAGTTAGTAAGCGTCGAATTTATTAAGTAAAATAAACAAAGCTACTGTATAAAATAGATTAAAGGAAGTATAACATGTGTAAGTAAGTTGTGAAAGAACTGAAAATTTTAACTATATCTACTCTGAATACAAAGCATATAGCATTTCTAGAATCTAAAATTTATAACGACAATTTTGAAAAAAAATGGTCAATCGGTGAACTCATTAGGTATTTATTCCTGTATTTGTATACAACTGCTAAATCTAAGGTCCCAACTTTTGATATTAAACTAAATGTTTTACTAACAGCCATACAGGCAATACTATTGTTTTGATGTACTTACTTTTTTAGCAAGTCCGCATCTAAAAGTGGAGAATCTACACAGTGTGAATATGTTTATCTTCAGTAGATGTAGGAGTTGAACCCGCATTCACCCGCGTGCTTGCTGACTTCTCGACTATCGGAAAGTATTGATTTATTTAAAATAAAAAAACTTGTTCGAATAACAACTTCACTTGAAAGAATTTTCTTGGTCGTTAGTCAATTTAAAAATAAATTCACCGGCAGATTGTTGAATTTATATTCTTGCGATAACAAATGGAAGGTTTATCAGTAAGTCGTGAGCCGCAATGGCGGACACAAGTACATAATACCTATATATTATAATGGCTGCGATATCCTTCGCTTCCATTAAAGTTGTTAAGAGTTTCTTTTCGACATGACATGTTGTTGTCTTGTACGAGATACGAGATCCCTCGCAAAGGTGGATGTCTCGAATAAATTTCAACTGTCACTGGAAAAGGAATATGGGGTCGCCAAGCAGGTATTATATATAATACATTATATTATATTTAGTCAGCTAATTTATATGTATTATTTTTAGTAAGTAGCTGAAATATACAAATTATATAGACTTCTACATTAATAAAATGTTACAGTTAAGTTTAAGCTTCGATAATGCACATATTAATGATTTAGTCATTTTATAATCTGTCAAATCATATCTGCTGATGTACTAAAGAGAGTAAAGTTTGAAATTTTAAAATTTCACCGAAAAAAAACCTTTTATAAGGTTTCAGTTAGTTTAAATAAAAAAAATACACAACAAAATATTAAATCTAACCTAACCTAACCTCACTAGTAAAAAAACATCTCGCAAACTTTATTTTACATCAATTCATGTAATTTTACTACTAAAAAGACTGTATTTATAAAACACCCTGTATTTCTCAAATACAGTGTCGTATTTTTCTGAACCACTGCAATATCTTTGTAATTGTAAGATGACATCGATCGTAAAGCCTAACTCTTAATCAGGATCCAAAACGGATAGAATCATGCATCTAATATTAAGCAATATAAGCTTTAAGTAAAATTCATAGTTAGTGCATACAGGGTATGATTAATTAGAATAAGAATAAGGCACACTCTAGTGCACGCCAACCAAGGTCTTAGGAAGCTGTTCCTGGGACACTTTTGGCACTTATGAAGAGTGCCTCACGTTCGTTACGCCCGCATAACGGGTGTGGAGACATGGCGCGTTGTGGAGTGGAAAGCAAGTAGTTAGTGCATACATTGACTGTTTAATATACTTAATATTGAAACTCAACAACTGTAGCACACGTCGAGAAAAATCGATTATCTAAAGATATGATAGAACGACTATTTGTTATAATTTTAAATATCATCAAGTAGAAAATCCATTTTGTGATTTAAAATAAATAATTACGGTAGATTTAAAGCATCTGATCCTTGACCGCATCAGTCTCTCACTTCTTAAGCCAACCGTCCCACAAAGCGACTTTGCTCTCGGCGAAGGTTGCTAAAGAATGTAAACGAAGGAAAAATAATACTTTTATAACTCGGTGAGTATTTTTATGGAAATATGTATTTTTTGTTTCAACCCACAAGATAGTGTAACTTTGCATTTTATGTAGGAGTTGAATATGTAAGGATAATTAAATAAAAAAATCAATGTTTCTTTAGATTTTTTTCATTTATCGCTCCTTATCTTCTTTATGTATATTGTCTTTGTTTATAAAAATCAGTTTCTGAGAGTCAGAAGTTGTGTTGATAAAATAACAATCGATAAAAAGTCCAAGATACGTGACCATAATTTCAAAAATCCAGTATGTAGTTCGAAGGAAAATTGTGATATCTTAATGTTAACTTAAATTAAAAAAAAAAACATAATAATTATATCGCTTCCATGGCTTAATTAAATAAAACATCTTTTCCAACACGTAAATACTCAAAAAAATTAATTCATAGAAAATTTAATTACATATCGACTGTGGAAAGGAAAAAGGACGTAAGCAACATGGAACAAATTTTACAAAGGGTATAAAAAACGTTTATTTGATGATTTTGAGCCAAAATCAAAACACTACATAGAAACAACCTTCAATTGGCTGAAAACTAGTGCGGGTTTTGATTATATTTACTCAATATTAATTTAATAAGTTTTTTAAGAAAAGCCGATAAAATTGATTAAGTGGAAGCCCCTTTTCCTGGTCTCAAATTTTTCAAGTTATCCTTTTTTCAAACTTAAAACTTAAATTTAGATACTAATTCGCCATTTTTAGCCTTCTTCCTTTTCATGGAACGTGTATTAAGTTGTAGATATTCAGACTATCGAATAAAAGTGTATTTGAAAAATTGAGGGCCACAGTCAATATTTATACTTAGGTTTATATAATTAATTATATGAAAATAAACCTAAGGTATAAAATGAAATTTAAAAACACATTTCGTCGCCAATATAGCAGGAACACATATCTTGATTTTTTTTATTTAAGTCACGTTGTAAGTATATTTTTTTTTGAAATTTCTTGTATTATTAGTACGTTTTTGCGTTAGCACATATGTTTATAAAACATGTGAAAAAAGTTCCAATAATACTAGAGATTGCAAAGAATAAAACTACACTTTACAAAATGACTTCAACTAAAAAATCTAGATACGTGTTCATGCAATATTGGCGACGATACGTAATGTTATTCTTAAAACTATAAGAATGACATTTATATTAATCAATAATTCACTGTCAAAAAGAATGAATATAAGTCTGGTCATGATTAAAATACATACATTAGTATGTATTACAAATGTACATAAATTAAAATGCAGGTATAATTTATTTTAAATATATAAAAGAAATACTTTTGTTCTTATGTAAGTATATAAATAAGTTGTATAAAACCTAAAGCAGGGCAACATACCAGTCCCCGGTTTACTGGGCAGCAGGCGCTCAGTTTTGCTCCATCGATTTCTCCCCTCTTCCAAAGGGTAGTTTAGTTTTACCCCTGCTATTTTCACAAACTCCCTCTTTGCTTATTCTGCCACCCCAGTAGGTAAGTATACGTGGCCATTGTCTATCGTGAAAGTTTGGAAAAGCTCCGGTACACGTGGAATAATCTGGAATCACCAAATTTAACTCTATAACGAGTGTCTCATAGCAAATATATTTTGCAAGAAAAACTGATTGAAAAATAAATACAAAATCAAAAATAATGAACATACTTCAATCTATTTAGGGCGTGTTTTTATTGTGAAAATAATCTTACGAAAAATATTAATAAAACAATCAATAGATAACAATGACAACATTAAATGCAATGTCATTATTGCAACAATATTTTTTAATTTATTTAAGGATGATATTTGATGTAAATAGTCTGTGTTTCAAAAAATTTTATACTTCAATTGCATATTTATCATTAAAAAATATTTATTATAATTTCTTGTACCACATTCGCTCCCAACGGGGAGCATATTTTTGATTTTTTTTTCTCGAGAAATTGTTTGTGAGAATTTCGAGAATTATGATTTTTTTTACTTATTTAATATATTGGAAATTAAGCGTCGTTAATTTGATTTGATAAACTAATATTGTGAAACGGCATTAAACACAATAAAACCAATGTCGTCACAGAATGAAAAAATCTTTTTATCTAATATATAAATAAGTTAAATATCATTTTATTTTTTGCTGTATTGTTATTATGTGTATTATTTGTGAACCATGTATAAAAATAAATGAGATTTGTCTCGTATTGTTTCAGTATTTAATTTATAATTAATATGCAATATTTCTACAAATTTTTGAAACTTCTCGAGAGTTATTAAATAATAAGTAAATAAAATTTCTTAATTTTCGAGATTTGCAAAATTGCTGAAAAGAGATTTCTCGATTTCGAGAATTCATAAAAGTCGAGAATTCAAAATCACTTATACTTATTTTGATGATTTTACGTTTGCTGAATGATAAGGTAGTTGGCGGATTGACACAAGATTGCATGATAGCTTTAGCACTGGAGAAAAGAGTTTTTCCTTACTTTTAAAAAAAATACCTATACCTATAGACATAGACTTATTGAAAAAATACATACGGAACAACTCTATAATTTCATTTTAAGCCGTTAAAATTGTTAATGTACTCATTAGTAGATATAATAATTGTTAAATTATCAAAAAGTGCTGTTTTATGATTGATATAACAATATACATATTATGTATTAATAGTTACACGTGACTACAACACATATTGTAGCTTAATCGGTATTGATACGTAATTTTACTGCGTAATAACATTAATACATATAGTATAAATAAGTGTATAAAATTCGATAATTTGAGCCTATTAATATGCATGTTATAAAATTATTTCAGCTCTAAAAGTAAATACATTTCTCGTATCGTTTTTAATTATTCAGTTGTTGATTTAAACAACCCCCATATAACCCAATGATAATGATATGTTCTTCAAATTTTTAATTTGCTGATACTTTTATTTTATTATTTGTCTCTCCGGTAGCGTAGTTGGTAGCGTGCGCGTCTAGTATTCCGGGGAATGCGGATTCGATTCAACATTTCTCAGATTTAAAAAATCCGAAAATCCAGGACTGGATGCCCATTAGGTTGAGCAATTGACAAATAATTCTCGTAAAAAATATAGTGTAAAGACGTATTCACATTGCGGAAATCCATATACTCCGCTTTCGGAGTAGATATCTGCACACTGTATAAATCCATATGTTTCACGTTGGGAGAATTGCATGCTATTTTAATTTTATTATAACTTAATTTTTTCACAATAATTAGTATAATTATATACCAAGACAAGTGAATGGTACAAAACGTCTATTTAATAATTTTGAGCCTTAGTCAATATATTTAATAGACACAACATTGAAATGCATGAAGACTAGAACTGATGTTTTATTTACTCAATGTGACATTATTTTAAACAGTTTTTTTAAGAAAAAATCAGGTTGATATTTGTGAGAGAAGTAATTTTTCCTGGTCGCGAATTTCATATATATTCCTTTTTTTAGTTGAATTTGGTATTTTTATCCTTCATTCTTTTGATATAATATATATTAAGTTGCATAAGTTGTGATTATTGAAAAAAAACTTTTTTGAAAAAACTGAGGGTTACGTCTTTTTTCCTTTCCACAGTCGAAGTAAACTATTTGACAGGTGATAGTAGATTAATACTTAGTAATATTGTCGGGCGACTTCATCATATTGTGATATTAAAACGGCAATTTTAGTTTGAAATTTAGCCAAAAAAAAACTTGTATTTATGTATTTATATAAATCATTTGAAGAAAACTTGGCTATGGTGAGAAAAATATAAAAAAAACACAATTGATTTTTTAAAAATACAATGTGATAAATAAAAAAATACAGTTTAAATGAATAATAAATTTTCAATTTGATTTCGAGATGGTTTTCTGATCATTATACGCCAACATAAACAACTAAGCTACGGTAATCCTTTTATAACTAAGCTTCAAACCAATTAGTTAACGCTAGACTTTTACAGTAATTTGATTAAATGCTATTAAAACCACACTTACTTAAGCTGGCAGCTATACGTTACGGAATTCAGCTATCGATTATAAACGTCTATTTATGTTTTAAAAAAATCCAAATACTATTTCTTATACGAAAACTTCTGCGTGATGCGGTTACCAAATGACGCGATAATGTAGAATAAATTATTGGGCAATAAAATCTTATGCCTACTTGAAATAAATTCTTTCATATGACACATGCTTATATATAAAATATAATATACTTATATATGTGCATGTATACGAGATGGAAAATCTTTTTTTAAACGACCGTTGGGGATTACATTTATTTACATGTTTAATTTATGGTCTGTTTTATTGGAATGTAACAGATTGTGAATTGTTTTTCAAAATGTTGAAAAAAATATTATGTTTCACGTAAAACATTTTATTGAAATCAAATTAAAGAATATTACTAAGATTAAATTAAAATATTTTTCATTTAAAATTTATCTTTCAAACAATTTTTTTTAATTGAATGTGACTTTTTGTACGAAGGATTTAAGATTACTTAGATTTTAGATTTGTTTTAACTATTTATATTATTAATTAATATTTTCGACTGATGGTGCTTGATGGAAATTGATTATAAATTCTGAAT
>JAGVSQ010004905.1:0-18535 GCA_022683975.1 Rhyacophila evoluta | reverse complement strand
AACCGATCCACTCTCTAGCCTGCTTCGAACTAATGAATTATACAGAGTTTTGAGTCTAGAGTTTAGAGACTGTAACGTAGTAAATTAAACGTATTCTCCTCATATTTTTGCTGAATCGATTAAATTATTTGAGTGTAATATTTAAAAGGGAAATGATCAATCAACTCGATTTTTTGTATCTGTTCGATGACTTTGTCCACCGTGTGAGATATTTATAGCCAATTCGTTCTCATCTTATTAAACGTGTTAATAGTTATACTTTGTTGTAAATGTGCTTATTTACTTAGCTGGAGCTCTAAAACCTGTTACGATATGTGACGTCAATGACACTCGCTTATATTTATACGACGAATTATTTCAAATCACACTAAAACCGTAAAAAGTCTCAATAAAAAATTGATTCAGAAAGAACTGTATCAGTTTTGGGCAGTTACATTGTTATTTTATAATGTCGTAAATGTAATACAGAACATCGCAAATTATGTAGGTTTTGGTTTCATTTTATTACATTTGAGATTTTTGTAATACCACACTAACTGTAAGATTTTTAAGTCGATATGTCTTATAAATAATTCAGCATGATGTCGATTCTATTTCGTATGCGGCAAATAATGATTACTTATCGATCGCTCAGTTATGTTGGCAATAACAGTATACTAAATTAAACTATTATCGTTTTACCGTTTTAAGCGTCGATTATTCAAGTGATTAATAACACTGTGATACAGCAAAGTCACGTGTTTATTTAGATTGAATGTCAATACGGAACTTTTATCTAAAACGCTTGCTTATTCTTAATTTTTTATCATGTTTTATCTCAGAGTGAGATTTGACCTCCTTTACAGTGTCCTTCTCCGATATATGTAGTGTAGAATTCAGTTCTTTCTATCATTCTCAATCGAATACTTAAATAATTCTCTAAAACTCTCATTAGGCCTATGTTAACTAAAATACATTATAAACCATACAAAATGAAGCTGGATATCTTTGTGTTGGAGTGCTTGCAATCACAGCATTTATAAAGTCTTAATTTATTATACATCTATCTATTAAATAACAACATCTAAAGGCTCTATTACACTGAATGTGATCTGTCGCGGCGGGAAGTTATCTAGTTGTATGTCATCCCAGTGAATACAGGCAACCAATCGCAGCGAGCCAGCCGCGATGTGATTGGTCACCTGTATGCTGTGGGATGACGTTTATAGCTAGATCGCTTCTCGCCGCAACAAATCGCGTTCAGTGTAAAAGCCTTAATAGTTTCTTGTTCTATGTTCTATGAGATTGCCTAGTTCTTGGAGTATTTTTATTACGTCACATATCTTCTAATGCAGAATTTGTAAAAAAGTCTATTGTGTTTTCTTAAACTTTATTCTTTTTGCTGGTTTACTATTGTAGATATTAGATGCAGGACATGGATACTCGATGTGTTGGGCATCTGGCTGTTGGCCAAACACCACATTGTAAAGATCCATATGTTCTACATACAGTTAGAGCGGTGGATTCGTTAAATAACCACATATCATAAAATTTTGTTTTTGTATTCAGTGGAAAAAAAGTTTGGGTAGATTCTGACGGGTGTCGATAACTTCAATATTAGCACTGTTTGTGTACACTCGTAGAAAATGTGACATGGCTGTTTGAACCGTATTATGATTTCAAAGTTTGCTACTTCTCCTTATCTTTTATAAACAAAATCTTCACATGCCTTCACTCAATATCTTGAATATCTTCTATCTCGATTGTAGGTTCACTGATTTTTTTCATTCTCTCGTCAATTACTTCCTATGCGATAATTAATTGTGTCAAGGAAACGTTCAAGTGATAATTTAACAAGAAGAATTATACAATTTTACTACAATAGCTAGTTTAGCAATTATCTCTGAATCGTTAATTGAAATGTTTTTATTTTCTTTGGAGGTTCAATTGTCATGTAAATCACTGCGTAGCTATATAGTTTTTATGATCGATCTTGATAAACCCTTTCCTAGCCACTTCATGGTTCAAAACTGTGTCAGACTAAATCTATTTGCTAGTATGGCCTACTTTGTGGCTGTCGTGCTGTTATTAAAAACCTTTTGGATACCAATGCATCCTTGTATTTACTCAGTGTTATCCTCTTATGTAGATATATTCCCATTGATTGTCACTTTAATAGCTTGGTGACATCTACAATACAAGTTATAGTCCTGCGTTATAAAGTGTACATACGTTGTGCCACTGTCCAATTTTGGTTTTCTTATACAAAAAGTTTACTCATTTTAAACATATATTATACATATTACATATAAACATACATTTACAATTTTGTCATAAACTTATCCGCTGTGGAAAGGAAAAAGGACGTAACCTAAACAGGAAAACAAAGAAAAGGTACAAAAAACGTTAATTTAATGATTTTGGGCCAAAAAACTGGTGCTTTATTTACTCAATCTGATATTAATTTAATAATTTATTTGAAAAAAACCAACAAAATTGATGCAATGAAAGTAATTTTTCGTCGTCGAAATTTCGCAGGGCCTCCATTATTTAAATTTGAAAACTAAGATAAGATAGTAATTCAGAATTTGCAGCGTACACCCTTTTGATAAAATGCGTATTAAGTTGTATTCACTGATTCGAAAAAAAGCTATTTAAAAAGGGTTACATCCTTTTTGGCTTTCCACAGTCGGTATTGATAGACAAAAAAGACACCAATGAGTGAAGAATGGCTGAGGAAGACTTTTGTCTAAAATTAACTCAAATACTGAAGGTGGCAATACTTTTACAATACTTTTTTCTTTAATTATAGAACCCAATTTAGCTGTATTGAAAAGTGACACCCATCTCTTGCAATTGGTCCTTAGAATCCATGCATTCTTATCCTTATATATTTCTCCAATTATATAAATCACGATATATTTTTTTATCTTATAAGCCATTTATAAACTTTTCTGCATTTGTGTTATTAATAATGTTTCTTGTCGTGTTTTGTTCATTTCTAAACAAGCAAAACGTAGTAATTTTCTGTACAAATAGCATAGTAGGACACGAAGGTGTTTTGCATAGTAAACAGTGGTACTCAATTATAGTTAATACCGCAAAACTGACAGCGATTTGTCATTTACATTGTCTTGCACGAGATGATGAACGGACAATAACTTATGCGCTCAATGTGATCTGTGTGGTTATGTTTTGCAAATTATCACCAATATTTCGTCCGAATTAAATCAGTATATAGTATCACCCAGTTAGTGCAGTCGTTTTAAATATTCCCATATCGCCACTTTGGCGAAATTTACCCTGAAATTGGAGAAAGATTGTAATTTATCAACAGATTTTTCTCTATTGGTAACAAAATACATCCCGTCAATCATCTCGTGATTCTTACAACAGTTCTTAAATTTGAATAATCTTTAAATAATACTTTTTATTTTCCGCACATATAGTGTTTATTCGTAGTATTGAGATAATTTCGACTATGGAAATGAGATCGGTTGTCTATTTAAAAAACGGAATCATCGATCTAAATCTGAATTTGGGAATACTATTATAAAACTTTTCTCCAAAGATATTTGATCATTGATTTACTGTAACATACAGCTCTCATATGATAACAAATGGCTATTTATTTCTCTGTGGTACGTGTTTTATTCGTGCAGTTAGAACTTTCAGTTCTTAAAAACAAAAATAACACATTGATCCACTACTGTATACAAATATTTGCGAGGAAATATAAACTCGACTTTAGTAACAACACGTGAATCAAAAGAGTCAGCTTCATTTTAATTTTAAATTGGTTTCCAGCAAAATAATGGTTGGAAGAATCCCAATTGGATATGTACCACCGGACTTAAGGTCATTTTGCGATATGCCATCTTCCGTAATGTGCACCCCTAGGTATCTAAAACAATCTCTCGAGTAAAATGCTGGAGCAACCTTCAATTCCATGCGAAATGTCTGGGACTCTAAGCTGTGCATGCTAAACACCAAATGCATCCCGTTCAATCCATGTATTATGTCAATGCTGCTCTACGGTTGAGAAAAATGGCACCCATCAATGGCCCAAATCGATCGTTTACTAAGTTTAAGTAAGAGATGTCTGTGGTGGATTTTGGGGATACGCTGGTATGGCTTCGTTCGTACTGAGGAGATAAGGAATGGATTATGCTGTTAGTGATCACTGATAAAGTGAAACTGCGACGCTGGACATGGCTCGGCCACATATTGTAGATGCCTTAAGAGAGTCTTAACCCGATTTGCCTGTTTTCTGTGTCCTGGAAGACTGCTAAATACGAGTTACGCCTGGGAGGTCGTATGCGGCATATGTTGTCCATATGTACCACTTAGGGAGCGTATATGGAAGAAGACGAAGAAGAAGAAACTCGTAACAAGTAGAATACATTAAAAATATTGAACAAACTATACTCATATTATCACTCATAAAACGCGGAACACATTTCGTGCAATTCTCGATGTTATTATTAAAATAGCTGCTTCGTGAATTCAAAGTGTTATTCTATGTAATCAATGTAACAGTACGAATGGACCATTGTATTTTTTTTCTACGCGTTACCATAGTTACGCCGTTCATCGTGTAATTCATTTGACATACATTCCGTCGGAGCCTAGTTCAGCTCTTTAGGATTTAGTCGAGATGAATTTAACTGTCGGTTCTTACGTTACGCAACAAAGAAAATCGTGTTTCACTGCCAAATTACTTCACATTAAGTCTTATTATTTTATTAACACTAACGCGGATCTCCATAATGTGAAGATCTATTTTTTACGAATATCAGTTATAAGCCACTTTACACTGGGTATGCATATCCTGTATCTAAATAATACTTGAGAAATATATTTATTTGTGTAAAACTGTGGGATCCGAATTTAAAAACCTTCGCTTTAAAATGATTCACGAGTGCTCGCGGCTATCCACGCGGGTGTAAATTTTCAGACTCATATTTTTTTAATTTTTAAAATTTCGCTTCGTTAATACATATTTTTTGTTATATGCAAGTAATCCTTCCATTCAAATCCCGTATCAACGTATTGTTTCCAAGTTTAAATAAATACAGAACCTTAATCATAATGAAAGGACACACAATATATAATGGATTTCGGATATAATAGACTAAATATTCGTAAAGAAATGAAAGTGCAAACATCGGAACAGGTTGGAAGAATTAGGTTGATGGTTAAGATTAAGACGTAGAATTTCCTGGTTTCTGTTGAAAAATACAGACTGATACTGTAGAAGAAGTTTATGTTATTATTATACCATGTTCGCTCCGAAAGTGGAGCATATGGATCTAAACAGTGTGAAGATATCCGCTTAGAAAGTGGAGTATGTGGATCTCTGCAACGTGAAGACGTCTTGGCAGATTATTTTTCATGAGAATTGTTTGTCAGACAATTACTCAACCTAATGGCATCCAGTCCTGTATTTTTAGATTTTTTAAAAATCCGACAGATGCGGAATTGAGCCCGCATTCCCCGGACTGCTAGGCGCGCACGCTTCCAACTACGCTACCGGGGAGAAAAAATAGTCGAAAGATTTTTTTACAGTGATTGGAAGTAGACGAAGACAACCCTAGGTGTTGATCAAATCAAGACCGAAAATGAAAAGTCAGATGAATTTAAGGGATTGGAAAATTTTATAAAACTTTTGTTATGATAGACAGTTTTAAATGTACAAACCTTGATTCTTTCTTGAAACTTCACTAACTTTGTATTGTTCTGCTTATTATCAAGATACGAAAAAAAATGCATTCGGAAAATCTATTTTTATGTAACGGACTTTCGTCTTTAGCGAACAACCTCTTATCCGTATTAGTTCGTTATATCGAGTTCCTACTATATTAAGTTTGTTTTCTTTAAATTACGCCTGGCACGAGCTAAATTTATAAATAAAACGTACATACTTATTGATGTCAATAACACACTTAAAATCAAGTTACGTACGTAATATTATTACATTAGTCTATTTTTAATAGCTCAAATCTGTAGAAGGTCAGTCACTCTACGTAAGAAAACATTAATTTATAAATGTTATAAACTATGATGACGCATACCTTAACCCTTTCATTAATGAGCTAATTTCTAATGCACATACGTTTTAATACTAAAATCTTTCACTATCGATTCAACAAATATCATAAAATCAATCGAATTGGATATGCTGATTTGTAAACAATGCTCTTTTTTCCCAACAAAGAACGAAATAAACTGAAAAGTTATTCCTAACTGGTAAAAATGTGTTTAACATTATCACGTGTGGCCCTCCGAATTTAGAATCAAAGGAGCACTTGAGAACAAAGTTAAACCCATATGACTGATTTATGTGACAGTTTATTTGTTTCTGTGAACAACAATATAAATAATCGTTCGTTTCTTTACAAATCATAATAATTATAGAAAGAGCGTAAGAGAATATCTCAATGTTGATTCATCTTTTTTCATTTATTTTTGTTCACGTATTTTTTTCTAGTTTAAACATATAGGATACAGTTGTAATGTTTTCCACTTATCACTGGTAGATCTATATAGTATTTATATATAAAAAATGAGAACATTTCATTGAGAAAATAAAAGAATAGCTTCGAAAATAAGGCGCACAGACGTACACATACGTCCATACTCCTCAAAGGGTTAATGTTTGATTGCATTAAATTTTATAGCGTAACATTCTAAGATACTGTTTGTTGAGAAGGAAAATGTTGGTGTTAGTTTTTACCTTATCCAGTTTAGTTTGAATCGCTCCCGCATTGCCGAGCTGTTAAGTTCGATTCCCACCTGTCGCCGACAACTCGATCCACTTTGCGGACTCGCCAGCCTAACTGTAACGTAACCCGCTTAATAACCGTGTGGGACTGCGTTCAGTGCCTTGCGATGAATTATAAATAGGCGGGGGCAAAATTTTACTGACAAGTAAAACATTAACAGTGTTTTGATCAGTTCTTGTTCGTTAAATCCTCCATAATTTATTGGATAAAGAAAAGTATTCATTGTGTATAATATACATTAGTATGTGCTATGACGACTTCGATTATTGACGTCCGCAATGGTCTATCAGAGGATTAACTAGTAATTAACTCTTTCATTAGTGACTTAATTTTTTATGTAAACACGTTTTAAACAATATTTCACTGCTATCAATTCAACTAGTATCATTGAATCAATCAAATTTGATATGCTGATTTGTAAACAATGCTCTTCTATTTCTAAACAACGGATAAAATAAACTGAAAAGTTATTCCAAATCTGTAAACATGTATATAACAATACCACATGTGGCAACTCTCATTTTGGAATCAAAGGAACACTTGAGAACAAATTTGAACTTATAAGACTGATGCCGAATTTTATCTAATTTTGTCAATAGCAATATAAATATTCTTTCGTGTCTTTACAAATCAGAATAATTATAGAAAGAGCATAAGGGAATTTTTCAATTCTGAAGTCAACTTTTTTTCGTAATGTACGTATTTTTTCTAGCGTAAAAATAAATGATATAGTTTTAATGACTTCACTTTTAATCACTGATGGGTCTATGTAGTAGTAGTGTAGTAGTGTTTTATTATTATTTGAATTATTTGATTATAATGGTGAAAAAATCAGTCGTTTTGGCGCATTTCTAAACACGGCGCCTATGGCCACTACTATACTACTATTTACGCCTCTGGATGCTTCCTTCCCTCGGAAATAATATAAAATATATGAGCACATTTAGATTAGCCATAAAATGGTTGTTATTCACATTTGTTCAACACAAGAATGTACCCATATAGATTTGCGTATTCAATTTCCCCACGTTCGTGTATAAACGTATATATGAGTTAAGTGCAAGGCCAGCGATAAATCATCGAAAGATTCTGGAAAGTTATTTCTTCGATAAGTTACATAGCGATGATTTATTCAATAATATATTGCGGTAAATTCTTCTTCAATCCTCTCATAACGTCTCAACTAAGCCACTGTATTCGTTAAAATCGAGTCGCAACTCAATATCGGCAATTAATTTTTCCTAGTACACTGACTTCACTAGGTGAAAGATGTAATCTTTTCATACGGCATATTCATTTATTTTATTATGTGTAGCAAATTGAAAACATTTCGTGTTCTTATAATAATGATGAATAGTTTTACTCTGTAATATCTGACTATTGTACAAGGCGGTATATAAAGTAGTATATTATTATAGTAAACGGAAGCAAAAACAAAATTCAGTGTGACTTCGCTGTGAGGCTTAGAAGTGAAACTTCTTAGGGCGATAAACAAAATTTGGGCTGACAATGAAAAAGTGGAACAGTATTATGGTGACAATCATTGAACTTGTGTATCTATTGTATTGTAGAAAGTTCACTATGTCAATATTTTAAGTGTACGTATTAAAGATCGAATCCCGTTATAGCGAAACTCGTTGTACTACCTTTTTTTTTCGTTATACTGAATACAAGAAAAATATTATTAAGTATTTTATGAAGATTGTTCGGGACAATATATATATTGATGATTTTGTTACTCCGGTAATGGTTTGTCCGGTATACATACAATAAAATATATCAAATGTAATGATTGATACCAAACAACGTCAAGTCCATAAATTAAAAAAAAATACATTTTATATAAGTTTTAATAGACTATGCAAATTTGTATATTATGATGATGTGTTTCAAACCTACAAAAGTACACTTTATATATTGAAATCGAGTTTAAATATCATGTATTTTTCAAACTGATCTAAGTCCAGCTATATTTGATCAAGTTCACTTAAGTCCAAATATAAAACTTATTTTTAGAATGCTACATCGAAAGAATAGCTTCAGATTTTTTTATGGTTACTAGATTCTATCATTTAACAAAATATCAAAGACTGCTTTCATTTTTTTTTTTACAAAATACGATAAAACTGTATTTTTCTCAGTTTGACATTCAGTGGACATAACGTCGTTTGATATCAATCAATACGAGATGGATTTACCTTCCTCGATTGGGTTTTATACGTGTTATTTTAGTTACAATTATGAAGGGAATAGAAAATTTGACCAAGCATGAAGTTTAACTAATTTTATCACGATTTTTATGAGTCTTGAAAGTGGCTTCACACACAGTCAACACAAATATTCATCGTTATAATTATTTACGAAAACAAAATGCTTTCCGTGTCGTTATTGACTTGAATTGATTTGCCTCCTCTTCAGGGATAAACTGCAATTCGATCAATTGTGACTTTTATTCTTCTTAATATGTTTCATACCCAATTCGCCTAATTCCTAAGCATTAAAATTATATTATTGGTATAAGTAATATATTTTCTAATCAATGTAGTAATCGAAAATTTAAGCGGTGGTACATTATTACAACTGTATACAATGCAACATGCTGGCTTCATTTACTAGTTCGAATGCGAGCGATAGCCAATGCTTCACTGATTACCCACGTGAATTTTCGTTACGCCCTTGTATAATAAACGAAATTAGTTATTTTTTACATATAATTTAAGATTAGATTGTATACGTTAAAAACTGCGGGTATACAATATTTTTGATCCTATATAACATCCGAAATTTATAAAAAAATGTAAATATCTATTTGGTGTTTCAAATGCGGGTAACAGACTAAAGATTTTCCACGTTTTCTGTGCTATAAAACAGTAGTTCCATTGAAGTAACGTGTATAAAATATATATATAATGAATGTACCGTATTTTATTTATATATATTTCCGCGTGTTACAATTAAGTTGAAACGAAGTTATTAAAATATTTCGTGTTCGTCTATGGTCTAACGATTTTCCCCGTAAAATTAATTATACAAAACGACCACGCATAGTACGCGAATGTGAAAATTGTCTCCAGTTTAAAACACCTCGGTAGGAAGTGATCATCAAGGATTATTATATCGTTATAGGAAATCTTCTCAATAAGGAAACACAAGTTTATATTTGCTGCAGTACGCTCATTTTTATTTATTCACATACTGTGTTATGTCATAATTTATAGTTTCTTTTTGTGTGTATTATAATATATTAAAAATTTATGTAATTTATAATCACGACGTGCCAACGTAACGGGTTTTTAAGATATATATATACGTATAGAAATAATTCTAGCTAAAATATACTGTTTAAGTTTTCCTTATTGCTTTGCTGGTATTGAGTAAATGCCAAGGGACTTTCAAGTTCAACAATTTGTTGTTTTTTAGGAAAGTTATTTTACTCGACGAGCGTAACGCAAAACATCATCATTACACTGCCGGATGAAGGTCTCACTAATTACTGAGTAG
This sequence comes from Rhyacophila evoluta, assembly GCA_022683975.1. NCBI lineage: Eukaryota > Metazoa > Arthropoda > Insecta > Trichoptera > Rhyacophilidae > Rhyacophila > Rhyacophila evoluta. The sequence goes on along the minus strand of JAGVSQ010004905.1, from coordinate 8,270 downwards.
TCTTCTCTGTCTTGTCAACTAATGTAACTAAACGCGCAATGATTTTGTTTCTAACGTAGATTTCATTAGCTTATTCTTAAACAATGTTTTATTTAAGAATGAGCTAGCCTACTCCTAGGTGATATATCGTCACTTTCACATTGGTTTGTTGAATAGACCAACCGACAAATGTTCGGATGATGAAAAACAAATATCATTAAAATATATACAGGTAACTACATGAAGGTATCTGATCTATTTTTTAAAAGTTATAAGATTGTTGTATCATTAAATATATAATTAGAGTATAAAATATTGTACAACCTATTTAATTTACATCCCGGTTAGCGTAGTTGGTAGCGTGCGCATCTAGCAATCCGGGGAATGCGGGCTCGTTTCCCCATCTGTCGGATTTAAAAAAATATAAAAATACAGGACTGGGATGCCTATTAGGTTGAGCAATTTGTCTGACGAACGATTTTCGTGAAAAAATAATCTGTCAAGACGTCTTCACATTGTGGAGATTCATATACTCCCCTTTCGGAGTGGGTATCTTCACCCTGTGTAGATCCATGTGCTCCACGTTGGGAGCGAACATGGTGTATAAAAAAAATAATTGAAAAAAGTTTTGATTTCAAATTACGCACATTGGATAGTCGATAAACCAATTCTAAAGCGACGATATATCATCCACGTCCATTACGTACTGTAATCTGTTTCTTGTTCATATGGTCTTATAAATCTTTCGAAATATTATCTATTAATCTCTTCCGAGTGTTCAGATCTACTACAAAGATTGTGTGTCTTGGTTATTTGAGTCTATGAATCACAACTTTGATTATGAGAGGTTTTAAATGTGGAGTATTTAGCATTAAAATACTGCAGATGCGCCATGCCCAAGAAAAATATCGATAAATAGAAGTACAATGATAACATAAAAATGTATGACATGCGTATGAATCAACGCATCATCTCACAAATTCGTAGTGCTTCAAATCCTGGAATATATCGATTTTTAAAAATAAAAAGGACGTAACCCACACAGAATAAATTTTACAGGAAGCACAACCATTGACTATTTAATGCTTTTGGGCCAAAATTTAATATATTAAATAGACACAAACTTGAAGTGCATGAAGATTAAAACCGATGTGGAAGAAGTCTTTTTACTGATCGCAAATTTCACAGGTCGTCATTTTTTCAAATTTCAAAGCTCAATTTGTATTATATACTAACCCGACATTTGCAGCTTACGTCCTTTTGATAAAACGTGTATTATGTTGTATACGTTGTGATTATCTAAAAAAGCTATTTCGAAATAACTGAGAATTACGTCGTCTATCTTTTAAACAGTCGATATCTTTACGAATTGAACAGTATTAAACATGGTATGATTCTTTGGTCATTTAGAAATATGTTATATGATCACATTGGTATATTATATAAATGACCGAAGATCCACTTTGTTTTGTCCTGAAGTATTTTATTCCACAACGGCGAATTGCTAATTAATTATTCAACAATCTGCTCATTGCATTTTAAAACTCAATTACTATTTATTATTATCTATCTAGTTGACCAAACATTGTCAATAATGAAAATTGAACATGCTTGTTTAGCCACGGGTTGTATATCAAGTATTGATTTCTATAATTGTTAAAATAGCGGCAACCGTCTCATCAGCCCCTGAATAAAATATATTTTAAACCAATATTGGACCTTTTCACATTCTTTTTGTGCCATTTCACTGGACTCTGCCGTGTTGAGCCTTCAGACATTTGACATTATTATATTAAATACAACTATGTTAATTTTGTTTATCGTTAATTCTCTCTGAATAATTGGTGTTTTACTCAATCTTGGAAATGTGTTTATATTTGAATAAAAATACTATTTTGTTTTGTCACTTATGTAAAAAATATGTTTACAGAATAACTTTTCAGTTTATTTTGTTCGTTGTTCGGAAATAGAAGAGCATTGATTACGAATCGGCCTATCCAGTTTGATTGATTTTACGGTATTAGTTGAACTGATGGCAGTGAAATAGTTTAGCGCTTAAAACTTGTGTGCATTAAATAATTGACTTACTATGAAAGGGTTAGGATATTTTATATGTTTTAATGATATATTAATCAAATCACAGATACTCCCATTTGTTTGTTGTTTTCCTATAAGGGCAACCAGCACATCTATGAAAATGTAATTCAGATTTTTGATAATTATTTTTCCTCATGGCCACGGCTCTTCTGGCCGATTCACTTGCACCTCATATATTTGTAAAATAAAAACTTGAAGTTTTGTATTCTACTCACTACATATACTATATAGAGTGGACCAAGGGTTTGTCATACTTAGTATGTTAAAAAAGTGTGTGGTCAATATCGGGTAATTCGAAAATAAAATTATCAAGAATTACTATTAAGTCAACTATTAATATGTATAATGAGAATATTGTTAGAGCAAATTTCATTATTTACAAATAATTTAAATTTAAGAGCATGCTCGTGAGATTTTTCTGGTTTCGCTTCTGTCTTACCCGTGCGTTCATATTTCGGTTACTCAATCTCTTAGCGTGACACGTAGCATGTCATTTTCTCGATCACACTGTAATCATGTTACACTCCCAATTTTATTTTAATTTATCGATGGCTTAAAGAGCAACGCTGACACGTTCACTTTCAGCTAAAAAGCATTTAATAATACCATCTTGTTTCACTTCGCTATATGCATGTCCCGTATTAATTTGATAATTAAAGCTATTTAAATATATCGAAAAACTGCCCAAAAAAATCGACAAATTCATTTGGATCTGAGACCTATTCTTCTTAAACCATGTTCGCTTCCAAACTGGATTATATGTATCTACACAGTGTGATTACGATTATTTCACCAGAATTGTTTGTCAGACAATTGTTCGACCAAATAGGCGTCCAGTCCCGCATTTTTTGATTTTTCAAATCTGATATAGGGAATCTAACCCACATTTGCCGGATTGCTAAGCGCGCACGCTACCGGGAAGAATATACAGAATATATAAATCTGCTATTTTGAAGTCAGATATATTAAAAGTACGTCGTTAGTTTGCAGCTCTACGAACAAATCGCTTAGAATGTGTTTTTACTTATAAAAATAAATAGCAAACTATTTAGTTTTTATTCTTTCGTGTATTTTTTTTGAAAAACGGACTAGCCTTTGATGTTGGCATCTGACGGAAGCATCATTCTTCGTCCATGATGTGTTTTTTAAAACTTATTTTATATTTTTTTGGCAATCAATACGTGCTATCAAAATTATCGCTAGGAAATTCAACGGACAAGAAATCATTAGATGTTTTCGAGTGATACTTATTTTAGTGTGTTTTTTTTGTGATTTTGTGTTAGTATTCGAGATGGCATCGTTTGCCAAATAATGGTGAACGTAGTTTTTACATGACGCATCTTGAAAGCGGTGCTTTTTTCAGTTGGGTACTCCCGAAACGTGCGGTCATCCGACTATCTTACGACAGATAATCTCAATATTTTTCACTTTAATACCCCACTTATATATCGTTACCCTCAATTTTCTAATAAAGCATTGATTTGATAATCTGGATGTATACACCTTAATACACTTTCTACCAAAAGGATTTAAGCCGCAAATATCAAATTAGTATCCAAATTTAGCTTTTAAGTTTAAAAAAAGGATAGCCAATCAAATTTGCGACCAAGAAAAAGGACTCCACCACGTCAATTGTATTAAATTTTCTTAAATAACCTATTAAATTAATATCAGATTGGGTAAATAAAACACTAGTTGTAGTTTTCACGCACTTCGATGCTGTTTCTATTCAATATTTTGACCAAATTCAATTTAATTTTAATTTAAATGCTGCATGGAAGGAAAAGCTTTTGGTTTTTTATTATTAAAACAATCCTGACTACTAGATTCTATCATTCAACAAAATCTCAAACCTTGCGTTAATTATTTTTACAAGATACGATAAACTGCATTTTCTCAGTTTGACATTCAGTGGACTGGACGTCGTTCGATATCAATCAACACAATTTTGAGATGGATTTACCTTCTTCGAGTGGATTTCATATGTATTATTTGAGTCATAATACTGAGGCAAATGTAAAATATATTATATTTATCATCACAATATTTTTCAAACTTATTTAAGTCCAGCTAATTTTTTTCAAATTTACTTAAGTCCAAATTAAAAATATTTTTTTAAAATACTGCACAAAAGGAAAGCTTGACGGTTTCTTTGTATGTATGCATCATGGTTACTAAATTCTATCATTTAATAAAATCTCAACAAAGATAAACTGTATTTACTCAGTTTGACATTCATTGGACTTAACGTCGTTTGATATCATATACATTTTTACAATTATTATCTATTGTAATCGGGGTATATTGTCTCTCTTAGACCATTGGTATTATTGTAAAATATAATTATATATTTATGTATATATATCACAAATTTGACGCAGCCTCCGCCTGCCTCGTTGAGAATCTCTTGTGTAGTCTTGTTGAGGTAATCGCCTCCGCAAACAGCATGACGCCTACCGCAAACACGTTCCGTTTTATCTTCGAGAGACTTACATTTTTTATTTTATTTATAAAACATAAAAACTTCCATTATATTGGGCAAGTTTCAATAGATTTCAAATTTAAACGACATTCAAGTCGGTCAGACGGCTTGATTAGGTTTTTATTAAACTCCTACTTTTATATTATTATTTTTGTATCGATTTTTACTGATACAACATTATCAAGTATCGCCTTTAATATTAATTTTTTAATTGTTTTGTAATTCTGTAAACTGCAAAATAATTCATTCGTCCTATCGTTCTGTAGTGTGTGACATGTCTTAATACCAACTAACCGAATTAATTTGGTTTATATCAGTGTGAACTGAATAGCTATAGACGCATATTTCATAGTTACATGCTATTTAACCCAACTCAATTTTTGCAGGTGGCCCTACATCACACACTGTCAATAACAGTATCGACTGTAGAAACGAAAAAAGACGTATCCCTTGATTTTTTCAAAATAGCTTTTTTTCAATAATGACAATGTGTACTATTATATTAAAAGAATGTAATTTCGAAATAATTTTGGGCACATGCAAATATTACACCTGTAAGTGAGATTAAGTTCAGAAAGATGGTATTTTATTAATTTCTTTGACACACAGAACTCTCTCCGGTATCGTGGGCGCCTAACAGTCCGGGGAATACGGGTTCGATTATCAAATCTGTCGGATTTTTAACAATCCAAAAATGCAGGATTGAATGCCCATTGGGTTGAGCTATTGTCGGACAAACAATTATCGTGAAACGTCTTCGCATTCCGAAGATCCATACATTTCATTTTCGGAGTGTATATCTTCACACTCTGTGGATCCATATGCCCCACTTTAGGAGCGAATATGCTATAAGAAGAAAAATAATTCTTTATATACTATTGTTCGAGTCTTTTGTGTTCTATATTATATATTGTATATTATGCAGAATTATCATCATTAAATGATTTATAACCCTTTTAAGTATATCGACTGTCGAAAGGAAAAAGAACATAACCATTAGTTTTTCCAAAACAGCTTGTAAGCTGTAAATGCCGAATTAGTATATAAGTTTAGCTTTTTTTGAAACAAGTATGGCCTGTGAAATTTGCGACCAGGAAAAATCACTTTCAACACATCAATTTTAATGATTTTTCTTAAATAAGTTATTGATTTAATATCATATTGGGTAAATAAAACAATGGTTTTAGTTTTCATGTACCTAAACCTGGTGTTAATTTAATATTTTGGGCTTAGCCCAAAATCATTAAATATGCGTTTTCGTGCGTCTTGTAAAAATTGTTCTGTGTGAGTTACGTTCCTTTTCCTTTCTACAATCAATACATATGTATAGCTGAACGATGTTATGTACATACCACGGCCGCTCCAGAAATTGAGTGTATGGATCTCCTCATTGTCATATTTATGAACAATTCATCTCCACTGTAAAGTCGAAAAATATTTAGTACATCTAAATTATATAGCAAAACGAATGTTATAAAACTTATTTTATCTAGTTAATATTTAATAACTTTAACCTCTACAAATATTGTTGAATATCAAACGATTTTATGAGAGATCATCGATTTTAATACATAATAATTGTTATTACCGTGGCCGTAAATATAATATTACGTTAATTTTGAAATAGATTTGACTATGTCGAAGGTTTGTTTCATTGTAAATCGCAAGTCTAGTAACGTCATGACCTGGTGAACTAAATCCGTGTTTTGACGAATGCGATAACTGTAAAGCGGGGCTGACATTGCAATTAATAGAACATTCCCATTGTGAAATAATGGCGGATAAATTTGATATGACAAAAAACCGGATGCGCGAAAATGACCTGGCCATTATGTTAAGATGGCGAGTCATGGCACGGTGCGAATGAATGGACAGACGCGTTTTTTCACACTTTCTTCGCCTGTTTATCTTCCATTATGATGTCCACTTATATTTTTTCCGCTTCCGCGTGTCCTGCAAACCCACTGCACAGCTGACTGACAATGGCCGCCATTGTTTTCCCATTCAAATTTGTTGCCAGTCATGATAATTATTTTTCGACACTTTTTCTCGCGGCGATGTCATTTGGAGTTTCCCAGAATTTTCGCATTTTTTCACACATGACTTCTACTTATTATTTTATGGCTATTGAGTCATAACTAGATATTTAAATTGTAGTAAACAAGGATACGTATTTCTCTTTAATAATTGAAAGTGTTACCAACACAAGCGTGTGTTTGTCTGTGACAAGAATTACTCTCGAACGATAAAGAGTATCGACGTGAGATTTTCACATCTTATTTTAGTAGCAATTTCTAGGTTAACTATTTTACTTTCAACGTTTAACATCACGAGTGATGATCAACGATAGACTAAAAATATTGGATACAGCCAAGTACTGAAATACATTTGGGATAATAACTATATATTCAGCCCCCTGGAGCAGGTAAATCATTGCGCCTTTTTTTTTTTGTTTTACTACAGATTTTCTTCATTCGGAAAATTATGGTTTCTCATTTTTTAAGCTTTTACTCCAGTGGTTTCCATCTAAGTCTCCTCAAAAGTCTTTTGTACGCGCCCTCTTCATATTTTTTCTCACTTTCTACTATGTCCGAAAATTGACACTAGAAATTGAGAAGAAATTTTTTGTTCTCGTAATTTATACTTTCGGATATAGTATGGGGTAAATATTTAACTAACGACAAAATGTTATTTTCGAACATGCATCTAAAATTGTTTGTTTGTAATTTCTATTTTCGAACATAGTAGAAAGTGAAAATTTTTGCCCCACATGGTTCGTGCGCCTGGAGCATTTCGCTCTTCAGTAGCTACGTCAATGGATAGCAAAATTGATTAAATTTAAATTAAAAAAAAAAAAAATTAATCTGTCTCATGCGAAGCCGGCTAGTAGCAGTTCAGCAGATTAAATATAGGGGGGTAAATCAATTTATGGATATGGCTAATCCCCAAGTGTCAATGATAGTGACACTGAATCTATTTATCATGTCACGTCAGATGCCAAACTATTGAGCACACGGGCTTCGCCATTAAAGGTTGCATGTTCAAATCCTGCAGTTGCGTAAAAAAGTGTAAGAGTACAACCAATGAGTAGAGGGATTCGCTTGCGATTTATCCTCGCGAAAAAACAGCAAAATTAAATTTTCAATTTTCCAGAAAATCCATTTCAAAATATTTTAATTCAACATTAAATTATAAGAAGTCTTATTGTCATCCCCACGAACAAAGTTGATAACAAAACTAATCCTGTATTTCTATAGCTTGATCTAAAATGTGTGTATAATGTCATATTACTAAATATAGTTGACCAAAGGCTTTTTGGACAGTGTAGAAAAAGCCACACTCCGAAACATGAATAGAGAGTGTTCATATATTATATTGAAATCTGTGGTAACCTTACCTAACCTAATCACTATTACGCGCCGTAGCCTTTTTAAATATAAACAATACTAAAAGGTAAAAAAAATTAAAACCTCTTAAAAACTGTCCTAGAAGAATTTATTTCAATTAGCTGTTGTTGTCACATAGTTCAAACTGTTGGACGAACAATGCTCTTAAAGATTTTGTATTGGGTCTTAATGTGACTAACCCCGGTTAGCGTAGTTGGTAGCGTGCGCGCCCAGCAATCCGGGGAATGCGGGCTCGAATCCGCTATTGGATTTTTAAAATCTAAAAATGCAGGACTGGATGCCCATTGGGTTGAGTAATTGTCTGA
>JAGVSQ010004904.1:7373-18539 GCA_022683975.1 Rhyacophila evoluta | reverse complement strand
CACTGTTAGCGACCCGGGTTTCGCCTTTCGGCATATTCAGGCTACATTATATGTGAGCAGTGAGCGAACATATATTTATAATTCTTTTTTATAAAACATGTTATTTTTTATTTTTTATGCGCATCGCCAAGTAAAAATATTTCTGTGTGGGTTACGTCCTTTTTTCTTTTCACAGTCGATACATATGCATATATAATACACGATTTGTATTCAAACTACATGTATTATTCTTTATATACCATGCTCGTTTCCAAAGTAAAGCACGTGGATCTACACATTAAAAAGATATCCATTCGGATTGTGGAGTATATGAATCTCTGCAATGGGAAGTAGTATGGGCAGATTATTTTTCACTAAAATCATTTGTTAGACATTTGCTCAATCCAATGAGTATCCAGTCCTGCATTTTTTGATTTTTAAAATCCGACAGATGGGAAATCGAATCCGCATTCCTCGGATTGCTAGGCGCGCACTCTACCAACTATGCTAAACGAGGAGACAAAACAATGATATATAATTGGTGAGAATTCAAGGATTTAATAAGGTTAGCATCTGTGAAATTTTTAAAAATCCAAATTGCAGGACTGGATGAACATTGGGTTGAGCAATTGTCGTGAAAAATAATATGTCAAGACGTCTTCACATTGCAGATATACATTTACTCCACTTTCGGGGTGGATATATTCACGCTGTGTAGATCCATATGCTCCACTTTGGGAGCGAAAATGGTGAGAAAAAAATATATTATAGCTTTTAAATTGAATTTTAAAATGCTTAAATGTTTTTTTATTTGTATTTTATTCCCGGCAATATAAAGATTAGCATGCGCGTCTTGCACTCGAGAAAAACGTTCAAATCCCACATCGCTTATATTTTAAAAAATAGTCAAAAAATGCCTGGATGGATGTCCAATGACTAAAGCAATTGTTAGATAATCAATACTTATAAAAATCAATCTATCAAGACATTTCTTTACATTACGGAAATCCATACACTTCAATTTTGGAGTGGAGGTCTTCACACTGTTTTGTATATCCATATGCTTCATTTTTGGAGCGAATATGGTAAAAAAAAAATATTACTCCATAAACAAAACTACTTCGAATACACACTGTGTTTTTAAAATAGCTTTGATCATAATTACGTACAATTTTATATATCTTCTATCAAAAGGATCTGCTAATGCTGAACGTGTCAGTTTTATTGGGTTTTCTTCAATAATTTATTAATTTAATACCATTCTAGGTTAATGAAACACTTGTGCAGCGATTTAGGTTAGGTTAGGTTAAACGACAATTACTCTGTGGGATGTGTAGTATGGAGATTGATTTAGTCCAAGGAAACACTCTCACTTAGTCTTTAATGTTACGGTATATTTTTGTTGAAAAATTCGAAAGTTATTACAAAGGTATTACGATGACAGAGTTTAAAGTTCACGGAGAAAGACGCGTACAATAGTGGGTAGAAACTAATAACGAACGGCGTGGCTCTTTACTGGTTAAGATGTCGATTTGAACTGCGGAGAAAGAGAAAGAGCTCGGCCGTGCGTCGCTTCTTAAGAGTTATCGGAAAGTTGGTGATACTGCGCCTGGTGCGTCTGCTGCATTTTCATTGAGTTAATCTAACGTTTGTTATTGTTTGAATGTTTGTGGCACTTGATAGCAATGCGTAATTAACTTCGCACTGAATTTATATAATTTATATCACTGGCTGCACATAATTTATGTCACTGGCTGAATGTATTAGTTTATATACGCCACAACTCCATAAACGAAACCACTTTGAACAGATTGTGTAGTTAAAGTGTAATCTCAAGAGATTTAGATGACGGCCGGATGTATGACGGCTGACTTAAACTCCAAAATTAACATACAACATTAAAAAATAGTTTCCTACTTTCACGCAGAATTTTAACGTTTTAATAAAATTATTAAAACTTTCGCGAAATAAAGTTATGAGGCCTTCTCTCTGAGTTAACACAGCGCCGTGCAAAATATATGCGGAAGTAATATTTCTTAATAAATTCGGTAAAGAAGTTCACTCAACTTTGAACAATGCAAGGATACTTTTGACGTTCGGAAGGCTTTGGGGGTTGAACGTAAAATAAAACAAACGTTGTTTACTTTGCGAAATGCTAAATTAATAATACTTCTTACATACTAGTATTAAACTTACACGTGCGATATCGCGAAAATTTATAATATATTAACTTAATTAAAAACAATCATTATATACGGGCTGTTTCCTTTCAACTGTGCTATGCAATTATGTAATATAACGTATTTATTCGATCACAAGATGCCAACGATTAAAAACACACATCTTTAAGGTTTAAAAATCAATGCGAAAAAGACGAAAGTTAGTTTAGGCAGGTATGACCTGGGAGGATGGAAGAATACTGGCGGGCGACAAGGATTCTTGGAGGTGGCACGTGCTGTCCATATGCTTCACTTAGGGAGTGAATATGGAAAAGAAGACTTAAAGATAGAGCATATGGATCTACATGGTATAAATTTGTAATTATTTTTTATTAATATACGTTTCGATTGCAATTGCATCATTTTAAAACTAGTTATCAATAGGATCGTATTCTATACTTGCTGTACCAGGCCACGCGTTGGTATGGCTCAGTTTGGTTGAATAGAAAAAAAGAAACAGCTAAATGTACCTGGCCATACGTTGCTGTGGCTCAGTCTGGCTATAAATAAGGGCACTGTTTAAAAAAAAAAGATTTTATGTGTCACACGTGTAATATTTATATACTATTAGGTACATAAAAACACACGTGTATTTAAATGGAACGTTGTGTCAAAATTTCAAAGCAAAATGTGAAGAATTTTTGGAGATTTGAGATTTTGAACAAACAAACATTTTTATATTTATATAGATTTATATAGATAACAAGAGTTCGTTAATATACATTTTGTGGTATTATTTTTTTACGATGTCTGCTTCAAATGTGGAACGTATGGATCTACACAGTGTGAAGATGCCTGGTATGAAAGTGGAGTATATGGAACTCCGCAATATAAATAGATTTCTTGACCGATTATTTTTCAAGTAAATTGGCTGTCATAAAATTTGTCAACCCGACGGCCATCCAGTCTTGTATTTTTAGATATTTTTTAATCCAGGAATTGAACCTGAATTCTTTAGATTCGAGGCGCATACGCTAACCTCTCAGCTACCAGGCAATCCATTATTTTCAATTCTCATTACTAATTATTTTAAAAAGCAACGATGAAACCTTCATTATAATTAATATATACAATACAGTAAAATATATTTGAGCTATGAATATTTTATGTATATAGTAATATATATACTCAAATATAACGAAAGGACACTATTAAGTCAGGATTTCTTCGGCAACGTATTTCACTGTGTTCTCACATAGTTTCTTTGCTCTTTCACTTACATGATAGTTTTTCATTTAAATGAAGCATAATAGCTTTTTAAAGATATTGTCAACGATAATTAGAAATAAATCAAAGTAGACACCTGGTGGTGTCTGCCTCTAGTTTAGATAGCAAAATGCTACTATTTTACGCATCCGCACAGTACCCGCACCGACAGTGATGTTGATACTATGTCAGTATATCTAGCTTATTTCAAACGCGTGCCTAATGGTTTATAAAATACAATATTCGTATCAATTAACTAATAAGAGCTGATTATTAAAAATGAAAATATTCCGTATCATACTATTTATTATTATTTCAAATTGTAACTGAAAGATAAAGATATTATCGGTTCTTTTTTTAAATATTTAAATTCAAATTTAGAACGAAAATCAGTACGAGTGATATATCACGAGATGTCGTATCTGGTGCAATGTTTATTTTTATTTTCCCTCCATAACAATGCTTGTCAATGGAGACATTTGATAAGCTGTCAGAGCAAAACAAATGAATTTTCTCATTGCGGTTGTGTTGATGTAAGATTTGTAAATGTACGTCTCGAAAGTGTTCATCTTTGAACGTTTTGTTCTAGTTGAAAATAGCAATCAATTGCGACAAATATAACGTAGATAAGGCAGTTGGATTGATGAAAATTATCTTTATGCAGAAAAAGGGTTTTATAAGAAAATGTTTAAATAAGGAATTAAAATACGTTTCGTGCTTAATGATTGGTACAAAAATAAGATTATAAATTGAACATATCAACTGAGTAAAAAAAAAAGGAAGTAACCCACACGGAACAAATTTTACAAGAGGCATAAAAACGGCCATTCTTGGGCCGATCAAAATATTAAATAACCATAACCTTGAAGTGCTAAAATTATTTTATTAATTAAATTTATTTTGGAAAAATCTATGACATTGATGTGGTAGAAGTCCTTTTTCCTGGTCGCAAATGCCATTCATTTCTTTAGCAAAAGGTTTCCTTTTTTTTTAATTTTAACACTGAATTTAGATATTAATTCTGTATTTGTGGCTTATATTCTTTTAGCAAAACATGTATTAAATTGTATACACTATGATTATCAATTTTTTTTTTTTGAAAAACTGAGGGTTAAATCCTTTTTTTTTACAACCGATTATAAAAAATAAACGAAAAAATATAACGGTAAATAAAAGTAAAAAGATAATTTAAAAAATACAAGATAAGAAAGAGAATCTGCCTAAAAAATAAAACAGATCCTATAGTATAAATTTATAAAATAATATTCATCTAAGCTTACTCTCACTCAGGTAAAAGTTATTAACAACCGTTTCCTTCGTATTGCCATTACTAGTGGCAGGACAGTTCTACAGTTTGAAATAAATAAACAAAAATCGCAATTTTCGATCAAGCCACATACATATTATATATCTATCAATCCATCAAAACTTCCAATCACCAATGCTGAGGTTTTTGTTATTAAAAAAAAATTGTACGTGTAATTTAATTCATATCATTCTGGGCCACGGCTCAAAAAGGTTAAGAAACGCTGCAATATGGAATATTTCATTGCGAATTTTTGCACGGCTTAATACAATTTTGGCACGCTTATCAAATCTAATTTGTAATCTCTAAATTAAAATATTAAAAATTTTATTAAAACATATTTAAATACGTTTGTTTTTTGGTATTAAATATTATCGTCAAGCTAAAATTGAGTGTTGTAATAATCAACTATAGTATAATTTAAAATAGAATGAATTTTGTAGTAAAAATTACGTTATAAGGAGGTTGTGAGTGGTGATACTATGAAAACAAATCGCGTCAGTGCTAATGTATGACGCGAGATGTCGTTGATTGAAAATTGGCGCGCTTTCCGGGACGGTTTTCCCGCGCGAAATCTTTTCGCGCCATATCCGCGCACCGTGGTCGTCTCGTTTCGCGCCCATTTTTATAATGAATCGCAAATGAGTATGCGCGCATCCCCCTCACCCCCGCACGTCGACGTCCCACTCTCCCCCCGCTCCACTTCTTGCCCCTTGGCATGCGGAAAAATACGTGGCATTATTGAACGCACATCAATACAAAATAATAATATTAGGGCGTTGTGCCCATGCTCTGTACCTACACTTATACACAATAATAGGGGAACATTCACTCAATTGAACAGTTTTTTGTTTTATTTTTTTTATATTTTTTTTTTTAATTAATTACAAAATTGAAATATACATATTTTCTTCGTAACATACATAAAACCATCACATTTCAAAGATCATTTCGCTCGGCAGTCACATAAAAGCTAATCATTCGACTTATTTGCCTTTTTGTGAAATATTTCAATTTAAATCATGCAGGCTAATAAAATCAGTTATGCAGATAGGATAAGTAATAATTTAACTGTACATTCATTTGATCTATCTTTCTTCTTCTATTTCTCCAATGTTTGCTCCCTAAGTGAAGCACGTAGACACCACGTGTCAGTATTCTTGCGTCCTCCCTGAATCCCGTAATTTCGCCGAATTCATTCTATAGATAGTATTTAGCGGTCTTCCAGGACGCCGGCGACCGGTTAGCTTAAAGAATAAGCAGGTTAGGTTCAGACTTTCATTAGGCATCCGCAATATGTGGCCGAGCCAGGTCCAGTGTCTGCATAGTTCGTTCTCTTGTCTTCTCAGTTCGAATAAATAATATAATTTAGCCAACATTAAAACGTTATTACCATGTATTGTTATAGTGAGTGTGTGCCGCATGGAGATAGCCAAATTGACTCCAGACTATTGGATTTCAAGGACTTAACCGGTCACAGTAGTTTTGCCTCCAAGATCTGTCAGCTTGGTCTTATAAAATCTTCTACTTCCTTACGTGGCAAAATGCAGGATCCCAATCACATCATCTTGGAGTGCCCCCACATGTCCGTTGTAAGAGAAGAGCTTTTCAAGCCGGTTCAACCATTTTTCAGACCGGCCGGCCATTGCGACTTGGTTTTTACGGAGGATGATTTTATAGCTTTTAAAAAAATTGCGAAATCTTACGGCGAGTGAGAGGGTGTCTTTTCAACAAGCCTAAATATGAACAGGACATAATAAATTAGAATAGAAATCACGCACATTCTAATGCACGCCAACCAAGGTCTTGGGAAGCTGCTCCCGGGACACTTCCGGCACTTTGAAGAATGCCTCACGTTAGTTACGCTACGGTATACGTCCGTGAATGTGGAGATCTGGTGGGTTGACACATGGAAGAATTTTGTTGCTGTATTGGAATATTAATATGTGAGTAATTCTCAATTAATTTTCTGTAAAATGTCAACTTTTGAAGTATGACGTATTTTAATTCAATATGCGATATAAATGTTAATTAACTGTGTCGGTTGTCGATATCAGAAATTTAAATGAAACTCATATACGAATGGAGTAGCTAGATGTTTTATAAATATACTATAATATAATATAACCATTAGTGGGCTTTTACATCAAATATAAAATTCATTACATTACATTGTGATTAAAAAACAAGGGATAAATGTTTTAGGAAAACTTTTTCAACCAAAATTGATGATTTCATTTCTGATTTCTTGGCTGTACGTTGTATGTTATGAGCATTCTAAAATATTATCTTACATATTTTTTATAGCAACACATTGTCGACAGATCTAAGCTTTATTAGATAGGCAGAATCATAATAAGTGTTGCCATGTTCAAAGCATTGAAAAAAAAGTATATGGTTGCAGAAAAAAAATGGAGACATCATAATTTATTCTTTTAAAAGTTTCAAACATTTTTTCTGAAAAATTAATTTTAATCTACGACGTAGACAGTGAAGAAGTTATCACAATATATTACAAAATATTATATTATAAGAACCAGACATTGATATGACATCTTCTTGTTTCGAACGAAGTCATACCACCGTATCTCCAGAATCCGCCGCAGGCACCTGTTCTCAAAGCTCAGAATACGATTGGTTCGGGGCTTTGTTGGGTACCACGTTTCACAACCGTAGAGCAGTGCTGACAAAATGCATCCATCAGCAACAATTGGCATTTAGGTTTTTAGCTTGCACAACTTGGATTCCCAGCATAGATAGATAAACAGTATTACTACAATAGTTATGACCACTCTGAATATATGGAACTGGAAATTGATTTTCAGGTAATGATTAATATCTTTTCAAGCTCAACGACCATTACATGCTTATTGATTCAACAATATGTACCATTATATTAAAAAAATGAGAAGAAAGACGAAGAATTAAAAGTATATTTTAACATGTATACATTATTAATTAATAACAAGAATCGTACTATTTTAATCACACTTAAAAACCTTATAAATGTACCCAGCTCGTTCTTACATCTGAACTTAACCAGAAGTATATCCACGACGTCTCCAGCGGTAGCGTAGAGTTAGTGTACGGCCTAGCAATCTATGGAAGGCGGGTTCAATTCCCATAACTGTCAGATTTTTCACTATCCAAAAATGCAGGACTGGATGCCTTTCGAGTTGAGCAATTGCCTGACAAACAATTCTCGTAAAAAATAATCTATCAATACGTCTCCACGTTGCGGAGATCCATATACTCCAATTTTGAAGTGGATATCTTTCCACTGTGTAAATCAATATGCTCCACCTTAGGAGCAAACATGGTATAGGTAAGTAAGTAATCTCTACGACTAAACGTACTTATAAATTATCTAAAATTAATTGATGTAAATATTTTCCGACCGGTGGAATTTTAGAATTATGGAAGACCACGTGCTCAATCCATAGGACGTACTTGACGAAACTAAGGGAAGCTGACATGCCCTACGAGGATGTAAGACTCCCGGCGAGTGACGCAGATTCCTAGAGGTGTTATGTGGAAGCCATATGCTCTATTTCGGGGCTTACCAAATTATGTTCCGCGAAGCCTGACTAGGTGTTCCACGACAATTTGGAAAGCTTTTATACACTGTAACAAATTTAAAGATCTTTTTACTAGTAAGAAGTACCTAGCCTAAAAAAATAAGCTAAGTGTTCCGTTAAAATTTCTTTTTTTATTTTCTGAGTTTGCGAAGTGTTCCATTGCAGGAAAATTTTGCGAAACCCTGCTCTA
Organism: Rhyacophila evoluta; assembly: GCA_022683975.1. Taxonomy (NCBI): domain Eukaryota; kingdom Metazoa; phylum Arthropoda; class Insecta; order Trichoptera; family Rhyacophilidae; genus Rhyacophila; species Rhyacophila evoluta. The sequence goes on along the minus strand of JAGVSQ010004904.1, from coordinate 10,061 downwards.
TTTAATATATGAAGAGAAATATTAGGTTATACTAATTTATAAAGACTCAAGTGAGAAGTAAGTTTGAAAAGATCTACTAAATGTGCCCACTATCCGTTTCTTTCGTATTTACATTTGGATTTAATCAAGAATATCTTAGAGCTTTGATATTGAGAAGCGATATAATTTATTAAACGAAAATGTCCTGGGAGTTGATACAAATTGTTTGAAGACGCAACCCGCAGTCAAGTGTGAACAGGACTTTATTTATTTTATAAGTTTATCCTCTTCACAACAATACGTTTGGAGTTATAATTTGAGGGCACGCAAAGTTGCGGCGTGCCAACCAAAAAAACGTGCCATACTTCCGAATTGAGACGACGACAGTCCAATTCTGGCAACTCTCCCCGCGCCACACTCACAGCGACAAGTTCGCGTCTCATTACGCACCAACACACGCACATCCAGTAGTGGAATAAAATCTTACTCACACAATTTTAAACAGCATCAGCCAGCGGAGCATTTCCTTATCGATCGGAACTTTTTAACACTAGCGCAATTTGCCTCTGCGAACCGCCCCCGACGCCCATCCCTCAGTGCGCCACTGCCACCCTGATACTCAGGGGTACCAAATTAACACCACATTACTGCATTTTGCAGTAATCTGACACTACTAAGTTGTCTTTGAATGGAGTATTTTTCGCTGACAATTATCCACTTCGTCCAATTATAACCACTAACTAAAACCAAAAATACAGACTTATATTAAGCCATGATGCAAAATGTTAAATTTCAATTTAACATTTAGATAGTTTATTAAATTATACAACAGCTAGAATATTCTTTTTATATCATATTCGCTCCCAAAGTGGAGTATTTGAATCTACAGAGTGTGAAAATGTCAAGTATATGGATTTCAGATTATTTTTCACGAAAATTTTCTGTCAGACAATTGATCAACCCAATGGGTATCAATCCTGCGTATATAGATTTATAAAATCTGACATATGGGGAATCAAACCCGCATGCTTCGGATTGCTAAGTATACACGCTATCAAATGCTTTAAGTTAAGTTAAAACGTGATGTTATTTATGGTTATCAATCCTCAATTCAATCCAATACCCAACAGATGAGCAATTGAGTCCGCATTCCCTGGATTGTCAAGCATGCACGCTACCAACTACGTTACCACTTCTAATTATTTTTAAGTTAAAACGTGGTGTTATTTTGTTTTGCATTAAAAAACTGCATTTTTTCTTCATATTTTGATTTAAATCGTAATTTGGTAAAATAATCATTGTGCAATTTTGATATTACTAATTTTCTTATATATTGTGCGTGAATTAAAAAAAAACTGCATAACTGTTAGCATTTCACGTTGTGAAAAAACGGATTATAAAGCGTTAAGAGCATAATTAGAACATTATAATATTAGATTGTTCTATATAGTAATATATTTCTTAGCTATAAGTATATAATAAAACTAATAAGTCAAATTACTTTTACAGTGCATTAGTGAAATATTTGGAGTTTATATAATAGTATTTGGATATAATTCAGAAAAATACGTACAAGCCACAAATTGTTTTTTTTTTTTTAATTTTATTACATACAATGCTTTGAAAACGTCAATACTTTAATACGATAAAGACACCCAATCAAAAAAATACAACCTGAAGAAGTAATCATTGTTTTGTCTAACTCGCACACTAACAATTTACAAACAATAATATCTACACAACATCCATGTGGTTAGAAAGTTTTCGGCTTTGAAGTTTAAATATAAGGCATCAACAAATAATTTGTTGACTATATTAAATATTCTAAATTATAATAATTATCACAAAGCCAATTTCAAATATTTTTTCAATAAATCTTTGCATATATTGTTGTATTGTATTGTATCAATATATTGTTTTATTTATAAATAAAGAATACACTAAATATAATCAATGACAAGGCTCTATGGGCAAAGACTAAATTAATAACAATCCAAGCAAAAAATGATTTTCAAAAGCAGAATATATCCAATCCACAAAACACTTAACAACTTTTAAAGTAGTACATTTTCATGCCATGTTAGTATTTAAATCATTACATCTCAATAACATAAAAATTATACTAAATGTTAATAAATTTCTAAAAATTTTCAATTGTGCTTAACTTAGTTTGATCATAATGTGACTTGGACGTCTTCTACTTAGCTACATTCATATAGCTGTGCTATTTTGTATGCAAATCTATCAAAAAGTATACCATTCATAAGCAGCTATAAGAATAAATGGCTTAAAATGTGGTTATTATTATCAAAATAATCCCAAGAACAATTAGTAAAATTCTTACACTCTACCGTAAAATTCCATGTAAGTATTCAAATTTAATATTACAATCTTAACGATACAAAATTCGTACTAAATCTTACTTCTTCTAAACATTTTCAACCACGTATTTCTCGTAATCTTCTGCTTCTTTCGTCAAATCCGCTCCCTATACGGAACATACAGCTACCACGTAGCACCTCCAGGAGTCTTTGATACCCGTCAGTCATTTGTCTTCTACTTTAGTACATTGAATTGTCATGTTATTTTTAAATCTGTTTTCAATCTGAAAAAATCACTTAGCAATATAGATTAATTATTTAAATGTAAATATAAAAAGCTTTTTATGTTTTATTAATATTTTTTATATTTTTATAATTATTCATTTTG
>JAGVSQ010004903.1:0-18539 GCA_022683975.1 Rhyacophila evoluta | reverse complement strand
AAAAAAAGTTTCAATAAAATAAAACTATCAACATTGGCACATTATTTTATAGCAATCATCGGAAATAAATATAATCGATCGATTTGGCGTTCCGGTGTAAAACTTTTTGATATTTTTTATTATTATTTCGCGTTTCAAATGATATATCATGTTCACGCAGCAATAAATTATTAGAAGTTTGACAGCGTACCGTAACGCAATATGCACTTATCAAAAAGTAAAACCGTAAATATGTAAAAAAAATAGTCTAAAAATACAATTCTGTTAGAATTATGAAAACTTATGAATTACATTAAAACTACAGATACAGTAAAGACTATAAAAGTTAATACGAAAAAGCTGTAAATTATAAAAGAAAATTAAGGAAACCCAGATTACAAAATGTACTTTTTTTTTTACCAAATGCGCTCTGAAAGTGAAGCACATAGACCTAAACGTCTGCTACGATAATGGAGTATACGGATCTCCGCAATGTGACAACATGCCACAGATTGTATTTTACGAGAATTGCTGTCAGAAAATTGCTCAACCCAGCGGGCATGTCAGCCCCTGCCCATGTCCAGTCCGGCATTTTCAGATTGTTTTAATCCAGTAGATGTGGGGATTGAACCCGTATTCTCCGGATGCGAGGCGCCATCGCTGATCTCTCGGCTACCAGGGCGACAGAATTTTTAAAATAGCAACAAAAAACAATCTGTAGATCACACTTGTCGACATTAGTTAATAAATTATCTATTAAAATCTTATAAATACACTATTAAACCCTCAAATTTGTTTTGTATCCGAACGCATTTAAACGCTAACTAAATAATAGAAGAAAGACTAGACTGCATTTATGTATACTTTCGAAGCTCTGGTATTACATAACTGTAATAATAACTTATATTTTGTTTTATTTAACAAAAAAACATGATGGCATTGACCCATCAAATCGACAAATAATTGTGGGCCACTAAATCACCAAGATTAATAAACCCGTTTTGCCGCTGAATTCGTCTACAATAAATACGCATTGTAATCTTCATGGTATTATCAAACGGTGTTTTTTATCATATAAAGGCCATCGGCAAGAATGAATATTTTTTTATTCACTACCAAAACCGGGATATTCTTTCATGTGTGGATATCCTCGGTATTATATTATAAGAATTCAAATCATTTAATATGCAAATTTTATCAATTTAAATAAAGAAACAATCAAACGATCAAAACAAACGTCAAATCGTCCACTCTGCTTGTATTTTCCTTCGGCAGGAAAGAGCTTTTTGGCGCACTGTAAGACCGTCATACCATCTAAAGATCTATGCTCTACGTCAATGGGACTGAATAGTTCGATTGAGTAGTTTACCATTTACTCATTTTAAGTTCTCTTCGTCGTTTCTACACAAATACTTAAAATATTTTTAATAATACGTATTTACTTTCCTCTCTACCGCGTAATTACACATGTAACGTGGTTGAATGGAGTGGCAAAACGAACGTGTGCCTCTTTTAGAAATTCCAGAAGTGCTCCAAGAGCAGCCTCCTAAAAACTTAAGTTTTCATCCACTAGTACAGGCCTGGGCAAATGGCAGCCCCCAATCCAATCCGGCGAATACAACCAGATATACAAAAAAGTATAAGCGTTTAAATATATAAGTATAAACTCACAGTCATTAAGTTTTAATAAAACATATCATTTCTTAATTTGTATTTGGATTTTAATGACAATTAATTGAATAGTTTTTTATAACAGAAATATGTATTTCGTTCGTTTTTAAAGTAGGATTTTTTTATGTGGTCCGCGGTAAAATTTTCATTCGCAATATGGCCTGACAGGTAAAAGATTTCAGCACCCCCGTACTAAAGTGTGGTATGATTCCTTTTCTAACCAATCCCTGCAAATATCTTACTTTGTTAAACAGAAAACTTCTCATTCGCCGTAACACGGAGCATGTTTTTAAACTAGATAATTATCTTCAGCAGAAACCATGGCTTGACTTGAAAAGCGTTTTTTTTAAATTATTTATCATACTAATGTTATTCTGTTGAAGGGCTGTGAATAAAATGTTCGGTGTTCTATCACACGTGCCAATTGTTTGCATCCACTGCAACGCGCTGTGCTATCCAACAGTCCCGCGACGAAGCAGGTAGGGAGAATTTTATAGCGCTCCATAGAATAGAAGCCGAGCTTATTCAATTTTAAACTCCCCTTCATAAATATGTATGCGTATCCTAGAACTATTTGCTTTCAATCACTTTTTATAAAACCCATTGAAAACGAAATCAGGTATTCACAATAAAGAATGCGCCAGACAATAAGCTTAGCAGGAATCGGATAAAGAAATTGATACGCATAAAGGAGAGAATGATATTCGACATGAATCTATTTATTTTTAATTTGTCCAAAAGTGTGATGTAATATCTGAAAAAAAAATAATATCCCGGCTCGCAATATATGTCTCATATCCATTTATTTATTATTTAAATAATTCAAAATGTTGAGCCAGGTATCGATAACTATGAAATTACACCCATGTTCTGAAAATATATTTATAATGAATGATTTATGATCGTTGCGTCACACTTGGATAAGCTTTTGTGAGCTTAATTCGGTACCTCGATCAAAGACATGGAAGAGAAATACGCATATTAAAATAAACATAAAATGATGATCATAAATTTTATCGTTGTAATTATATTTTGAAAAACTTTAATTCTATAATACTTTTGGCTTGTGAAGTAGATTTCGTACTTATATTACTTATTTTCGTCGTTAACAATATTTAAATTAAAATATTAAATATTTTATTTCACTAAGGGGGGATTTATATAAAATTTCACTAAATGACGGAATTTTAAAGATTCTTTCAAATTTTTTCACGTGTCACATAAAGTACAAAACTAACCGTACAAACAGCCAACAGGACCCTTTCTCAATAAAAAATTAACGCTTTTTTCAGCTAGAATTGATTTCTATCAACGCTTAAACAAATCCACATATTATAACTGAAAGTTAATTCAATTATCTCACGGTTATGACCATTGGTTAGTTCTGATGATAGCGTTACAATACTTTACAAGATAAAATTACTTTTTGAAGATTACCGATGAGTAAGCTGAAATGAATCTCATTTGTTATTCAATAGCAATTTGAACACAATTCAAAAATAGTGATGCACTTAGAATCCTAGAATAGTAAGTATTAATACACAGCATTAATCAATGCATCGCACTGATCAACGCGTCAGAAGATACATCGATTAGTGCGAAAAATATTTGTCGGGAAGACTATAAAAGTCATTGATTAAGTTAATGTTTCATAAATAGCTCTGTCCACGAATTATAGATATATGTGTTTTATACCTTAGTCTCCTTCCATCGTGTATTAAGTCTCCGGATGCTATGATTTTTTTCAAAATCCTAGCAAGAATTATTAAACAACAATTAAATTAGATACATATTCCATACAACTCACATACTACTTGAGTAGTAAGTATTCACTAACCTTTTCACAATTTTTGGCGTTGGCAATTTATTCATGTTGTTAATATGGAGAAATATATTATCAAGAATGAAGATACAACATTGTTTAGGATTAAAAAAAATAAAAACACTTATACTCTTAGAATTAAGCGATATCATTAAATTGTCTTTACATGTATTTATTGGTGCTTATAAAATACGATAGTAAATTACATCGAGTGTCAATATTAAATTGCATCCACTACTTATCAATATCGAGATTACGGCATATTACTTAACTTAAGCCAGATTGACACATGTAGATAGTATTACTACTTATGTTCGATGCAGACTTAACGCTCTCGAAATATGATAAGAAATATACTTTATATTGTATATGTAATATTATATAAAATAACACTGTTGAATAATCCCCGCATGTGAGGTACAGCAGTTAAAGCAGTTAAAATTTGTTTTAAAAAATAATTCATTTTAAGCTGAGATATTTTTTCGAGTCATAAATTTTAATCTAAATCAATATGAATGTCCTATAGGTAATCACAATACGAATGGATTTATATATAACATTCCGAATAATTTTGAAAAACCTGTAGATAAACAGATGTATCCAAAATGAGGCACCAAATCTTCAAAAAAAAGGGGGCACACGTGACACGCCTACTCCTCAGCATATAGCTCAATACTGGCGCTTAATTCAAAATCGCTTTCTTGACAAGTCTGATTTAGACAAACATTATTTACAAACATACTTTAAATTTTTACACCATATTTCAAACACATTTTTATGACATTATTTTATAAATGTACGCCCTGAAATTGCTAGGGCGTGAAACATTCACGCGTACAACGTCTTCCGAATAGTTAGTTTTATCTATATGTGTTCGGTAGGATTGCTAAAATTGTAAGATACTAGTATGATCTAGGTTTCAGGATGATCCAAAGCGGTGGCAGGTGTAAGAAAATGGCATGGGTAAAGTAAACCTATCATAGGGAATATAGAGTCCGAAAAGGTAAAAATTGAAGCCACAGTAAGGACAAGGTTGACGAGTCCTGTTTTACAAGAAAAAAATATTCGTTTATTTCACAACTTGTATGCTTTAAGTATTAAATTTAGATCTAACTGTCCGTATTGCCTTATATCAAAATTTCCGTGTAAAAAGCTTGATTAATAAATCGTGTGTGGTTGTTTTTTTGAAAATATATGACTGAAAAATCTTGAGATTAAAATTGTGGGACCAATAATGCTAATGAATAACAAACAGTGCGCCACTCAAATCTTCGCGACCAACACTTATCGCTGTTACACAACCATTAGATCCTAGGCCGAGCACAGGTCCAACGGTATCCCTAGTATACTCGTACATACAACTAATATCAAAACCTGTTCAACGATAACCTGACATTATTTTTTACGAAACATTACATGAATATTACTAAATAAATAAAAATATTACTTGATATATAATAATTAATTTAATCTTAAGAATACACGTGGGAAAAAGTTGTATTAAGTTATCTATGACAAGGAGCGTTTCACGTTTTTTTATAGATGGATTCGGTGACACATATTTATATTTAAGCTACACATGTATTTTTGTGAGACTAGAGCTAGACAATACTTTGCTGAGTCATCTACGGACTCGTCAAAAAAAAAAATTACCCACGTCTAAACTACCTCTATCTATCGTCTACCATTTCCGTGGCGCCTTGAACTTCAAGAAAACACCTAAATAATAAAAATGTTAACACTAGCTAAGCTATATCACCCAAGAATAGACTATGTTTATTTATCTCCACTCGTATGTATTGCATGAATGAATTTAATCGCCTTGACCAATTTCATTCATTCGTACAATAAGCTTGCTCAGATAGCCGACCTTCTTACAGAGTAACTTTATATAAATTACTTATCTATTTTAATATCCTGCTATTGTACTATAAATATAAACGGTTTTCCTCTACGAAAATTTGGTAGGAAAATGTATAATGGAAACCGATTCATGTGTTTCATATTATAATTAAATACATATATTTTGACATACATATATTTCTTTCGAACGGGCAACACTGGAGGATTGAATTATTGAATTTAAACCTTGCCTATTATGTAACATCCTTGAGTCTATTGTCTTAGAATTTCCGGTAAACTAAATGCATACGAATTTGTCGCCTTTTTAGTCTTCATGTGTAATGATTAATACGTAAGACCGACCATAAACAAAACGTTATTATTGTGTAAGACAATTTTTACACCAAATTCATACATGAAAATAAGCGATCAGAAAACAAGAAAATCGATCGCAGTTTAGTTAACAAGCTAGTTCAGACACAAACTAGAGTTTCAACCTCCACATCTAAAAGATTGCGTTAATCATTTATGCATAGTAGGTATATTCAATTTATCATTGATCTAAAAACGAAATATGTTTTATATATTGTATATTTATAATACGTACACCGTTCGTTTTTCATTTATTTTAATCTGTCTGATGGGTCTTTATTTCCGGCAATGAATACAATTGATGGGTCCAAAATTCGCCAGCGATAATCTCCTAGCCTTGGAAAAACGTTTCTTCGTAGATATTTAATTGGTCGCATCGCCTATCGATCCTGAATTGCAGATTGTTAGAGCGATTACAATAACATTTTTTTATACACTGAGCATGCAGAATGAGAATTGTATAGTGCATGCTGAGCAGTAAGTGTGGATCAAATATTTTTAAAAGCAACAAAATTACGTTTGAGCGAATAATCGACATTTTTTTACAGAACATAAATGCTACGAATCGTTCCATATTCTGATAACAATTTCACACGCCCTTTGAACTGCGGGAGTAGTTAATATAAACACAAATAAAGACAAACCATTTCCTATTTCTAAATGTGGAAATGTCAAATTTATCTTCGTATAGAAAGACCAAAACTGTAATGGCTTCACGCGTAAATATATATACATGTATATTTATAGTCACCACAGTTGTCATTATTTCAATACATAAATATATTTACAATCACCGCCAATTCCCGCCACGATTCCACATGTATTATGCGTGCGTATACCATAGTGCTGCGAACGCGAATGACCTTGCTCAGTGTACACCAAATTATCTATAATCTGTAGTAATACTGCGTTATCGACCCTTCTCTGCCATTTTATTTTACGTGTGAAGAATATTACAACTTAATAATAATTCAACGCGTTTACAATACGACGTAGGTACAAAAATATGATTTTATTGCACAAAAATATGTGAGAACCACGCAATTCAAAATAACAATATAAATCAATAGTAAATACAATTGATTAGCTCCCATATGACAATAGCTTTCAACACTTAAATTAACGTTATTAAGTCAGCAATATGGATATTTGCGCGTTATGCGCAGGCGCAAACATTTCATGGCATTCTATTATTTATTCAATCGTAAACGCTAGTATGCAGACAAGAAAATAGTTACGGTATATAGCTGTGCGCACTTCATTTCGAGTGAAACGTTTTCATTGAATCTTCGGGAGCCTTATTTATTTTATTATTATTCAAGAATGTATTTACGATCATTTGGAATACTAGTAAAAATTTTATGAGCTATTAGTTGAATTTTATAATTTGCTATTCGGAAAAAAACATAAGTATGAAAAAGGTTACGAATTTCTAAATAATCAAGTTTGAGCAGATTAAATATAATAGAATACATAGTAGATATTTTTATTTGTAATATGACATAAGTAATTTAAGTAGACGACACGTTAAAGGATAAAAAGGTGGTCAAAGATATCATATATTATGACATGTGCGCCATAGATTAACAGGTACGTTATCTATAATCAAACAGAGATACATATATCGACAGTGAACTGAAAAAAGTATTTTAAGTTAAATGCAAGAACGTAAGAATGAATCGTTGGCGAATAAAAAATCTTTTGCACGATTTATTAGACTGTTTTTAAATTATATAAATTTAGATAAAATTGTTTACTTTTTTAAAAATGGAATCTAGTGTATTTTTTATAAAATTAATTGCATTTTTTCAAAGGTGGCAGTGTCTCGCCGTAATATTTTTTTTGATCTTAACATAAGTATCTGGTAGTACTGAGAAACCTAGAAATATGAAATACGTATAAAAATACAGTCACTGGAATAGTCTTGCTAAATAGTTTTGTTTAGACTATTGTCGCGTAGCTATCAGGTCAAGGACGCGCGAGATTGACATTTGTTGACGACTCCGACTGACGTCGCACGTTTGACCCCAGCCTGCTTTTTCGGGGGTCAATTGAAACAAATCAATCCGAGTACTTATCAAAGTCGGGGGGCTAAACGAAGAAAGACCCAATAAGCGGTGAATATTGAACAATATAATGACTACATATAGACGCACTGGATATAAAACAACGGTTTTGTCCACACTGTACATTCACCAAATGACAAAAAATATTTATTGCCGCCAGTTACATCTCGGCAACCGATCGGTAAGCACGCCATTCAAAGACGGAGATCTCGGGTTTGCATACCGCAGCAAAATACATATTTTTAAGCTTTAAGATGTACGATCCACTGGGGGGGAGTTGAGCGATTAGCTGAGAATCAATCATCGTGAAAAAGGTTGTCACAAAATGAAGATATATATTATGCTCTTAGACCAATTGACGAAAAGTGACAATAATACATTAATGAGTTATTATTATTATGACCATACCGGAAAAGCTATTTAGTGTGAATAACGTGCTTTGACAAATGTCACACGCTGTTAAAGCAGCGTTCATCAACCTGGTCCATATGGCTCCCCCTGGGGGCACAGAGCCCTTGAAGGGCAGCACAAGCCAAAAATATTTTTTTTGGGGAGGCATATCAAAGCCATGGGGAGGCAGAGACGGAATAATGTTAAAACATTACAAAAAAACACGAGCCAAAAAAAACGAGAAACTGTACTTGTGAAGTAATTTATGTAGGTATTGATTGCATTTTTATACCATGTTCGCTCCTAAAGTGAAGTATATGGATTTATACAGTGAGAAGATATCCATTCCGAAAGTGAAATACATGGATCTACGCAAAGTGAAAACGTCTTGATGGATTATTTTTTACAAGAATTGTTTGTCAGACAATTAATTACTCAACTCAATGGGCGTTCAGTCCTGCAAACAAAAAAATACATTCCGCAACCTGAGAAAAGGGATATTGTCGATATTGAGTTCAACTGCGCTACCAAAGAGATATTATATAACATTTACAAAAAAGTATTATCTGTGACTTACCGATGGCTTAATCAGCAAACCAGCTAACTCCACCAATCGTTAAAAAACCGATGTGTCATTTTATCTAACTTTAATTTTTCTATCGCACACATAACGCTCAAAATTACAATAAATTAATACATAAAATCATCCACACACCCCAGCCAACTTTAAGTTTTTTGCTGCCCCTGAGAATTTTACATAAGCGGAGTTAGCTGGTTTGCTGATTAAAACCGGAGTTACGATAGGTGCGACAGCGGCAGAGTAACGATAGCACGACAACGCGTTTTCGTCACAACAACAAGTTCCAATAACAATGTTTTCAGTGTGGCAAATGTTTCCCAAATGCGCGTGCAATTGTTAAAACAACACATGTACAAAAAATAAGAATTATGTAGGTTTCCCGATGGCGTTGAATAAATCTTTGAAAGGGATCTATGGGCCCAAAAAGTGTAGCAACCTCTGGTCGACATCGTCAAGGACTACTAAAATAAATATGTTGAGAATGCTTGGAGTTAAGACGAGATCACATGGAATTCTTTTTTTTGACGCATACAGATCAAGAAAAAAAAATTAAGATATGAAAAAAGATCACGTTAATTATTGCCTTGCCATATAAATCACAACAATTAATTGTGGACAGCGGAAATCGTACCGAAATTTAAATTTTACGAATCAAATTTGAAATAATAAAAGAAATAATTGTTTACAATATGGGCTCGGATGACGAGGACAAAACTATGCAGTCAGTCTGGCCGAAACGACGTCTGTCAAGGAGAGAATTATTATTGTGAATAAACAGTTACACACGCCAGGCCTTACTTAACAATAGCTAGACTAGCCAACGGATTCCGTCCATCATTGACTAGTCGCATAAGATAATAGACTTCTTCCTACGGAATATTAGATGGATCGCTGCCTTTAGCGTCGAGTCTCTCGTCAACTCAATTTAAATAAGTACAATTTTCTCCGGGAGACCAGATTATATGGTTTTCATTTTACCCGTTACACGCCGTGACATGATGCACACTAAGAACTTAATCCTGGAACTTAAACACCTGACTTAATGTATTAAGGCAAGTTAAAACCGTGGACCGAACCTGATGAATAAACTCAAACCAAAATGACTGCAATGAAAATATTTTAAGTCACTATTTATTTCCTCTGTATCAATAAAAATGTCTGATGTTCCTACCGCTACGATCAAACTATCATATGAGTTAGAAGATGAATTATTAGAGATTTTTTGACAATCGTTTTATAATTATTCATTTAACCTCCATACAATAGAATGTACAATAATAAGGGAGAGTATAACAAATTTCAAGGCATCGACAGTACACCAGTTAAGATAATATACTATTGGAAAGATTCATCTTGAAAGTAAGCGATTTTAAAATAGTGTACCAGTTCTGCATCCCATATGCCTTGGAATTAAAATATTTAATATAATATATAACGTTCGCTACTAAAGAATATCCATAGCAATTGTGTTTCGCATCTACGTCAAAAATCGACATAGATATAATTTAAATCATTAAGGAAAAGTGTTATCTCAAAAATTCTGATATACAACTGTATGTATTGTACAAAACTTTATAAAATGAATCAAACTAAAGCGAGTGACTTATACGACTTATTGTCATGAATCATTCACGCATTTTAAAATGATCTAAAGAAATATCGAATAGAACGACGTTGGACATTTTCAGCACCCAGAGGATGTTTCCATGTACGCCTATAAACGTTTCCAGTAGTGAACGAGTTAACATTAATCCATCCCCAAGAACAAGCTATCTTGTGGAATAAAGTAATCAGCTCCCGCTGTGTATAATCAATAATATGCAGTGCTATAGCGTAAATATGACGTTTACTAAAATAATTCAAGTAGAAGAATAAATGTTGATGCAGTGTAGAAGAAATAATAGATCGTAGTAAATCTGCTGTCGTTGAAGGGGTCACAATGAAGATTGTTTCGAATTGCTCTATTCCAAACGGTCATTCGGATTACAAACCGGAGGTGGGATAATTCAAAACGTGGCAAACTATGTGCGGCATAAAAGATCCAATCCCAGCTGCCCGCTTAAAATTGGCAGCAGTAATTCAACCGATAAACTTCAATAGCACTTCAATTCTCACAACTCATCTCAGATTTATTTACAACGTGAAATAAAGTCACAACAACGCAGCACGTTGGCGATGGAGGACATTCTGATATCCAAACAGGGGTTGTACTTATTGGTGTTACAGACGATGCCTTAATCAATGATAGTAAAGCCAGTATGCAAAACTCGTCAAGCAAATCATTTCAGCTAGCGTAAAATATTTTTAAAAAATGCAGGAGCTTGATTTAGTAGGATAGATTAAATTAAAATAAAATATATTGTTATTTAATACACAGCCACATATTTTCAAGATTTTATTTTAGAACGTTAAAACATTAAAAAGACGTGTGATAAATTACGATATCAAATATAATATCACTCTAACCACTATAATGGAGTTCATCTAAGATTCTAAGCCCCATAGCTATTTACGGCTGCCATAAAAAATATTGCCAGCATCATCAGCGACGCGCGTGTTGCAATGCGTCACAGCTGTATATGTGAAGTCATTTTTTTTATTAAGACATTTAACAAAAACTTTATGTCTCGCGATGCACTTAAAGCAGTTTTGATGAATCCTGTAAATGTAAACTATTAAAAATGTCAACTGACGTCTAATAAGTCAGGGTTAAACAATCGAACATTGACCATTGTTATTACGTGTTGCAATATTGCCATCAAATACATACATTGTCAGTTTATGGCGCAGATATAAATAAATAAGCTGAGGGTCGACCGCGTCGAACTTTACTTAAGTCTACTTAAAAATCGCAATGTATGTTTAATGATTTAAATTAATGCATAAATACGCCGGCACTCGACTGCCATATCTCAGATATATAATTTTAAATATTTTTAATGAATGTTTGTGAAACCGATTTACGGTGCTGACAAATGATAGCGACTTCATTAAAGATATTAATATTATGCATCTGTATCATGATTTTTTATATTGTCCGCTCTGCGAGTGGAGTATATGGATATCTACAATGTGAAGATGACACATCACAAATAAGATGCAGGCGGCCCTAAGCATTCGCACATTTTTTTAAAGATTTTTGTCGATAATGCAAAAATTGTTTGCTTCCATACAGTCACTCGCACTTTTCATTTCATGCCGGCAGTTAAGCAATGTTGTAAAGATAGAAAATTACAATTATTAGCATTATCAATCATAGACAATGCTCCAAGACATCTTAAATCTCTGCAGAATGCATACCCAGAAATCAATGCTGTGTTTCTTCTTTCCATCACTACCTGCCTATACAGCTCATGGATCAAACAGTGATAGCTACGTTTAAACGATGTTACACGAGGACAATAATGAATCAATAACTGGCAAGGAAGGTGGGCCCACATTAAGAGAAGAACAACTAAGATAATATATAAAGAATTGATATAATATGTGGAACGCAATAAAAATATTGGAGACTCGTGGACTGAAATAAAAGATTCAACAGTGAAAGGTTCCCGAAAGCAATTAATTATGCCTACAAATTATGAGTGATTTTATATATATTTTTACCGTCTCATTACGCGAGAACTGATTGTCAGCCATTCGCTCAGCACATTGAGCATTCCCTCCTGGATTTTTGCATTTTTAAAACACATACTTATAGAAATATCCCAATATGCGTATAGTATGATATGAGAAATGGTTAACGTAATATCTTCATCAATTTACGTATAGTATACTTCAGATAGATCCTGTTCAGTAATAATATATGGGATTTAAGATCTTCAAGTCATCAATTACAATATTCTAAAATCCTTATGTAAAAAATATTAATAATAAAGAAATTAAAAATATTTCATATAAATTTCTATACGTTTTTTAGTTAATTTAATCGATTTTAGTTAAAAATCGTCACGTTAATTTCAGAGTTTTGGAGGACCACAGCATACTCGTCTGAGACACGGTGTCCCAAACGTTGTACATATTTGTCTATGCGAGTATATATATTATAATATATTTATAATTGTATATAATTATGTTACATTTAATGTCCAACAACTCTTGGGACCTCAAATTCGAATCTTTATTCGTTCGACTTAGTTTAATTATAAAATATATAATAATATAAAATAAGTGCATGAATAATTATTTTCCATTTTGAAAATGTTCATGATTTATGATTTTTAAAAAATTAACGCGGGATATCACAGGCGTCATTTAAGTTGGCCAAAACGTATATTAATTGATACAGAATGTTAGAAGTATTGAATAAAAATAGTGAGGGACCGGGAAGAGATTACTTCTCTTCATTGGGAGAAGACGTGGCTTCGGTACATGATAGTTTGATAACAGATGAAAAATAAGAAAACCTAATTGAAAAAAGTGAAAAATAAGTGCAAAAGTAATCAGTGAAAAGAAAGTAATCAAGCATACGTAAGCGAGTATTAATTTACGACTCACCTCATCGACCTTTGTCAAAGATTAACGTGTCGCTTTATCAAAAAGGAGGCTTACCATACAGTTGATAAAGTCCATTGTCGTTACTGATGGGCATTTGTTCCTTATGCGCTTTAGCGTAGCACCTAACTTACCATTACCTGTTTTGTTATCATACTTATAAGGTAAATTTTACGACTTTCGCAAGTAACGTACAGTTAACTGCATTCCGAGGAGTCCAATGTACACAAATGCGACCGTGCCGAATTAAAAATATTAGTTTCTTCTTCGTTTATTTGAATTCTTGGCCTCCACTTCAAATCACCACCGGTGCTATAACATCGCAACAGTGAACATGTGAAATACTTTCCCCATAGGGTTACAGCTTATGATGAATTCTAATTTTCTCATTTCTCGCATAATTTCGATTTGCTATGCCAATTGCCGATACCAAGAACTCGTGTAACTTTTCACCATCGTAATCGGACATCTACCCTATAGTTTAAGTTCTTTCAAGAAAATATGATGTTTTTAAATATAAAGAAATTATTGAAAGCAAAATAATAAATTTGATGACGAGTTTTACATTCAACATACGAATGTAGTCAAGTTGATCAAACACTTTTACGCGATTTTTACCCTCCGGTATTACCGTTTTCTGAGTCCACGGTACTCATCGTCTGTGTCCCTTATACACTTGCCGGTCTCATCTCAACTCATCAAAGCTTTCTATATGAAGATTTTGATAGTTGATAAAAAACATTCAATGATGAAAAGTAATTTTTGAAATTTTCAAAAAAAATCTCTCGGAGCAAATTGAAAAATTGTGGCCTCTTAAAAGACATAAACTAATTTTTATTCATTTTTTTATAAAAAACAAAAACACACCTTGGTACGCTCGAAAAAAAACTACCCCGAAATTTTATCATCACTACTAACCGTGTAGGGCAGACTACTCACTACAACCCGGCAGAGTCTTTGGCAGTGTTAGAATTGTCGACTCCAATGTTAGTCTTCACAATGTGGAAGTAATATGTCATATTATTAGTTCATGTATGCAGTTTTTATAATTTTTAAGCAAATGTGAACTTAAAATTCTAATTTTAACGTAAATTATGTATTTTGTAATGATGTAAATTATGTAATTCTGTTTTTCTACTAAAATTTATCAATCGTTTAGCCGAAATAAATATTTTATAACGTTTCAGCTGGCTTAAATTAAAAATATTTGCAGTAAATTGTGTAGATAGGGAAACAGATAGTATTACATCTTTACTTATTGGTCACAATCTACAATAACATCAGTCAAGATTATGTGGCCACAATCTTTGAACCGAGATTACAGCATAAGAGTGCACATTTTAACATTAACTCGTGATTATTAAATGTAATTATATTTGAACTTTGGTAAACTTCGCATGAATAATATCTAGGTGGACTAATAGTGTGCCTATTTATGTTTCTATACTGAGGTAGATAAATATTTGCCCACTTGTATGTCAAAACAAACTCCAAGCAGTGACGTAGCTAAATATTCAGCCAAGCCAAGTTATATCATTGCGCCCCTACGGACCTCTGCAGTATGAAAATACATCGTATCCTAACAGATTACAAAACGGGCAGCTTTTTATCGGCCAATGCAGTCACAATGCGTCTATAAAAGTCGTTTGGTGGAATTCAAACGTCGCCCAAACGCAAAAAAAAATTGTCAGTCTCAATAGTATTCACTTTCGTTGTTGGAATCTACTCATTACGATGGCACACGCTATGAGACAAAAATTATTCACATACGAGTGTAATTATTGATAATGAGTTCGTGTTTCAATTTAAAACATAGGGATATCATGATAAATGTATGAATTATTTGGCTCATCGACTGTTGTTTTAGAGATAAGAGTGAAAAATATTAAAAATATAATATATTCCGAATGCTAACGAGATATATCAAAATGACTCGACTAGCGAACTATTGAAGAATGGTTTCAAATACATTCTACAATTGAAATACATTTCTCTTAGATGTGAAAAATTGAAAGCGTGAAATGTACTAATGTATACGTAATAAGAGGGCAAAAATATTTAAAAAAGGAAAGCTTTACCTCGTAGCTCCATGTGCAGGGAACTCCAGCGAATTTCTGCACACATCGACCTAGCTCGACGTCTTCGTGAGTAGTATACAGGTTCTTCAAACACTCTTTGATGTGAGGGGCGATTCTCTTCAACGTTTCCCTGCTCATGATGACCCCTGGTCCTCCCATGCAAAAATTCTCATCGTATTCTAACGAAAGTAGCCCAAATTCTTCACTATTCCCTCGACCCGCTTGTCCGATAAACTGCGCTCTGCGACTATCTACAGATCTTAATAAGGTTTCCAGTTTATCAGCTTTTATGAAAACGTCATCGTCAGCTCTCAAAAACCACTCGAATTTGTCTATAAAATTATCGTGCATGTATAAAAGCATCATGAATGACTTCTTTTGCGGTGGATAACTATCGTCCACTCCTTTCAAGGCCACCAAAGGTAGGATATTACTGCGGGAATAGCTGGAAGAAAAAAACGCTAAACTTCCTGGCAATTCCTTGCCCCAAGTTCTATACACTGCCGTGGCTCTACTTTTCAGGTATTTGTCGGCAGTCATAACTCCGACAAACAAAAGACTTTTCTTGGAATTATGAATCGTTTGTTGATTATCGACGAATCCAATTATATTAAAAGGATTCGTCTTCACGGGCTCGCTAGATTTCACTTCCGTCATCCGGTTACCGGACAAGCATTTGATTGACTCGCCAAAAGGTCGGGAGTCCATCGGGATGTTCTTCAAGTATATCCTCAAAATGTGTGCGAGGAATATCCCCAGTAAGACGCCGGCCAGCATGTCAAAGCCTCTTTTTCTTCTGGCCATTTTATAATTTCCGTTTATTCCTGGGTTGTGAGTGTCGTTGTTCTTCAGCGTTATATATTGAATTTTCTCGTGCCTCATATAACTGTCGCTGAGTATTCTGCTGGTGTATTTCTTGATGCAGATGACCATACTGCCGGCGGTCAAATTTTTACAGTTTGGTCTTCCTCGGACGACCGAGAAGACTCGGATGACTTCGGCCTCCCTGATCGGAATATGCTCATCGGTCCGAATTGACAACCCCGACTCATGTTGGGTTCGATGAAATACCCAAATATATGTAAAATTTTTACGCCATTCAAGTATCAGCGATTTTATATAAAACAAGATTCGTATGGAATTAGTCTTTAGTCACAGTCTTAGTTTTCGTTGTAGTTTCGGAAAATAGCCGGTACGTAATTAATTTGAAATTACACGGTACGTAACACACGTGAAAACGTCTAATAAACTATGACACAAATATGATTTTGTCAAATACAATTGAATTAAATCATGATTAGAATTTATTTGAGGATTTTTTATTGTTATTTATATAGCTTAGAAACTAGTGAACGCGAAAATATATACTGACAATAAAAAAAAAGTTTTTACTTATGTGAGTAAAGTGTAAGTTTTTCTGGCAAACAATTACTTATCTTAATAAAATCGTAATAACATTCATTGCAAAAAAACTCGATAAGTCTTAATTTAAACACAGGACAATCATAATCAAATGTGTAAATACATAAACAAAACGTCACAGAATCACGTCTTCTTGGCAATGATTGTTTAAAAGCTTCAGATCACTAATAAAAACAAGCACATTTTTGGGAAGCCGTAGAAGATAGAAAGAAAACACGAGTAGTATGTTTGACGCAATAAAGATTAGTTTCATTTAAAACTTGTCACAAATCTTTATAAGAAAACACGCGTCCGTCTGACATTTCGTAAAGAAGTACAAAATAGCCGTCGCCCCCTCTGACGACGACTGCTAAGAATCGACTAATTTTTTTTCTTACAGTTCTAAATTCAACCTGCGTAAGGAGAAATATTACCGATTCAAGTGTACTGCATGAACCGTATGAGACCACTTACTCGTTTTAACTTATGTGTATATTATGTACACAAGCGAGACAGCTACGTATTTCATTAAATAATGTCCAAGTGGTTGTTCGCGGCTTCAAAGCAATTACCCCGTTATATGAAAATAATATTATCATGCAATGTGAGATTATTAAAAATGGATTTTTAAGATATCAGCTGCCTATCTGCATTTTGCATAAAAATGAGATCAAATTTCGATGACAAATATTTTGTAAGACAGTTTATGAGTTCCGCAATTCACATACAATTTGCCAATCAAAGTTCAAAATATCGACTGAAATAGGATTGACAAATTTCATTCTGCAAACCGGGACGGGACGCCTTAGCGAATACTCCTCTTCTTTAAGTGGGCAGGTGTTGAATGCGAGTTGAATAATTGGTGAATAATAAGAAATTGATTAGCTATAAATCAATTGAAGATATTTTACCACTTCAAAAAATTACTCATTTCGTCATTGAATGACTACGTGGATCGGAGCACATAGATATAGGCCTCGACAGGCCTTTACGAGGATTTGTTGTAGCCATTTTCAGCATTACTTTGCATCGAAATCCACGCATAGCATATCTAAATTGTGATTTGACTACCAGACCTAATCCAACGACTAAAAAATTTGGACTCTTCATAGACTCAAATGTATATTCACAAAGTAATTATAATGAACTTACACAAAGCTCTCGATTAATATACCATTGTGCCATGACAGAAAATAGAAAACAGATGTTTTTTTAATAAAAATAAAATAGATAAAAAACACAAAATAATGTAAATAGTTTTTGTAGATATAACAAAAGCAATTTTAGTAAAAAATATTTACGCTGTACCTATTTGCCTTTTAATTTATGTGTTCTGAAACATTTTTTTAGTATATTTCTGTTCCGATGTTCATATTTTATAAGTAAAGTAAAACATGTAATCACCAGTTTTCATAAATCCTTTACATTCCCCAACACATCATAACATAGATATTTTTTTAAATAGTTCACTGATAAACTAAGTCGGTTCATTTTAAGTGGTGCACATATTCATTTATACTATCAATAGTTCTACGAATATTAATACTAATCTGTTAGAGTATAATAATCTGGAAAACAAAAATTTTTAACGTATAAATTCAATTTCACCATTATTTTATCTATTTTCATCACATAAAAGCTATATTACTGTGAAAGAACGAATCAATTTTACCTGTAAAAATATCATATCAGTGTATTTTCACCTTGCCATGAAAATGCAACAATTTAATCTGAAGCATAAACTTATAAATATTTATTAAAAATTACATGGAATATTGTAGAAGTAATTGTTGAGCAATTGTTTGACAAACGATTCTCGTAAAAAGATAAACTGTCAAAACGTC
>JAGVSQ010004902.1:0-18539 GCA_022683975.1 Rhyacophila evoluta | reverse complement strand
GGTGTATAGGATCGTAAAATACGTGGCGTACCGGCGCGCTGTTTCTAAAAACATGCGGCGATGAAGTGGTTAAATAGAGACCAATAAAATTATAATGGTGGAAGTCTTTTTCCCCGGTCGCAAATTTGACAAGCTATCCTTTTTTCTAACAAAAAAGATAAATCAAGATGCTTATTCGGAATTTGCAGGTTACATTTTTTTTAAATTGAACGTGTATTGAGTTGTATACATTGTAATTATCGAAAAAACATATTTTGAAAAAAACTGAGGGCTACATCCTTTTTACTTTCTACAGTCGATATATTTACCAAAGATATATTTTGCAAATCCGCGCCTCTTCTAGCATTCGCACGGATAATCGAAAGTACACTGTAGATAATAAATAAATGTAGTTCATACGATAGTTTCGATGGGGAGAAATTCTCGTATGCAGTTTCTGTTAGTTCTCAGAGCAAAGAAAGAAAACTGTTTTTCCTCAAAAGTGTACGATGTTATTTTCCTATTTCTTCAGGAATATTATTTGAAAAAGGAAACTTTTTCGTATTATATTGAAAGTTTATTTTGCCTGGCTTGAAATGGAGGTACCACTTGTTAAAGAACTTTCGCAATCTTGGAAATTGTCTGACTCCAGAAATCGTCATATTAACTTTATGGGTTTGAAAAGTGCAGCGGTAAATAAATTGATATATATATATAATACTTTTAAACAGTCATATTTATATTAAAACTACATACGAGAAGAAATAAGTAAATATAAGGAACGGTTCAGAGATTAAAGGACTATATTTTATTGGATCTAGTAAGTTCTTGGCTGCCTTGCATGTTTATATAATTTGAATTGATGTGATCTGAAGTGGGACTCACTGTTTGATGCTTTTAAATAAGAATGAAATATTATTTTCATATCCGCTATTAATAAATATTATTTAAAAATGATTTATTGACATTTAGTTTGTCTATAGAAGGGCAGTTCGAAATATCGGCAAGCCACAACCAACAAATAATTTGAATTATAAATGAATTTTGTGGTGCGGGATACAACCATGTATAATCGACATGTTGTTTTTTATACCAACTTTAAAAAAAGGCGATGCGATAGCAACTAGTTGGCGCCTTGCTCGTACTGTCTAACGTTTTGTTAACGACCTAACCGAAGTACATATATTAAAATAAGTTTAAAGCTAACAATCAACTTCTGTCAACCAAACTCAAGCAAAAGTGGTAGTTAATTTACAAATTGAGTGATGATAATTAATAAATTAATAAAAATGAAAAAAATACGGCTTACCCCAAGTAAACTTCGTAAAGGATAAATGGCCCTTTCATCGCGATGATTTCCATGTATAAATGAAATGTTTAACAAAAAGATTATCCTAAAAATTTAAATTAGTCAAAATTTATTAAAATGTTAGTTATGCTTAGTAAAAAGATGTATTTAAAGTAAAATATCATATGATTATTAAGTTTGTTAATTCGATACAAATATTTGTATTAACATACATATACGTATTATATAAATACATTTTACTTTGTTCGCTCCAAAAATGGAGCAAATAGATTTTTAAATTGTCAAGAAATAATTCTTGACAATATATTATATAAATACTAACACATTATTTTTAATGACGATTGATGGTTATCCAATCGATAAATCTAACGCACTACGATTCTAATAGTGAAGATGCGCATGTTATTATTATATATGTATATTAATTTATAAAAAAATATATACTTACAAACAAATAGCAAACTTATAGAAAAACATTTTCTGCTGTTTAAAAAAATATCTAAAAATTAGATGTATAAAGCCTTGCATTACTAAACCACGTATAGCAATGACAATCAAAGTTTTTTAATAGGTTTTCTAGCAAGTATAAAATATATTTAGACTCGACGACCTCGTATTTTCAACTAAAGAAACATAGATTAAAGAGATAAACATCGGATGAGTGATGGATTTAGTTGACTATCAGGGGTGTATTTAAAGATAAATAAAACAATATTATTTGGATTAATTATTTACATTCCTAATAAAAATGTTTGGTTGTATAATTTTTTCAAAAAATCTTCATTACATTTATAAGTATGAGACTTTAATGAATATATTTCGTAATGAAATAATCAGATTTGTGGTTACTGTCTTTTTTATCATCTGTTGTTAAAAAGTGTCCAACAAAGAGAAAGTCAATAACGAATATCTGGGGCGTTTACATACATTTTGACAATTTATTCATTAGAGAAAGTTCCAATGTATATATATATATATTTAAGTATTCGTAAACTATTTTCCAATGCGCTATTTTGTCATTCGGGGATTTGTCAGCATACCGTTTTGTTTTAGTCCTGTTAAGAAAGCCACTGTCGAGTAATATAATATAATACAATGCTATATATCATTCAAATAAATTTATTTTGATTGATAACGTAGTTCAGAGATTGTATTTGCTTTTAAAATGGTTGAAATGTATGAAAACAAAAGTTTCTTTGTTTATATAATATCAGTCAAAGTTCGTTTGTCTTAAATACTTTGAGATGCAGTTTTTATAAACTTTTGTGAATGGAGTACGTTCAATATTCATATAATAATATTTGATCGAATGTTGTGACCATCGCTTGCGAATTGTCACACGACATCTTTAAAATTTACAAAAATATGCATTTATAAATAACTAACGTTATACAATTTATATTTATAAGAAATAAAGCACGTGTCAAGGTAAAATGAATGAAATAATATTTCTATGTAATATAGTTTAAAAAGGTTTCGTTTGTCTTAAAGATTTACGCCGTAAAAAGCTTAGTGCGTATCTGTCAGCTCGGCAGAGTAGTTAGGACGAAAGCTCACGATTATACAATAAGCCTAATTGAAAATGCAAGGTTTTTGTGACTGCTTCATTATGGCGGTGCTTAGTATTTTTAAATTGTTCAATTGGCACGAAAAGGCCCGCTGACTAATGAATGTTAATTCGCAGGCTTCTGTTGTCGCCTTCGTAATACGGTGAATGACCCTCACAGCCTTTAGGGGTGAGTATTATTTTAAATAAACCATGGTATTGTTCATTTTTTAAAATTGTTATTGCGATTATTTTTAAAAAACATTCCATGACTTTGCGTCATTTCATTTCATCTAATATATGGCACCGTCAGGGCCGGTCTGGTCCTATGTTTCTGGCGCCCTGGTAAATTTAGCGCCCTTTTTGAGGATAATAAAAAAAAAATAGTTAAAATACTGTAGTGAGTGTACTATCTAAAAAAAGTATTGTACAGTAATGCTAATTACAACAATACACTCATTGTAAATTTATACTGCAGATTTTCTAACCAAAAAAAAAATATTTAATATTTTCACTTTTCATTTTATAGGAAGGTTCTTGATGGCGGCCCGGACAACTGCTAGTGTTGCCAGTAACTTGAACTGGCTCTGTTCAGTGTCAATAACTTATTTTTTTCGATAATATTGATAATATATTTTGTAGCTTTAGTTAAATTTCGCACTAAACTAACGTACTGCAAGGATTAGTTTAGAGTTGTTTTAAATGTTTTGAAAATACAGTTGGAAATTCAAAAAAAATGTGTTTGTTGATGACTGATATCATTAATAGTTCTATGAGTTTCCAATCTCCATCTACTTTTAGTAATTATATATTAATCTTTAACGTATATTATATAATATCTTTTTTTACCATATTCGCTCCAAAAGTGAGAACATATGAATCTACACAATATGATGATAGCGGCGTATATGGATTCCTACTATGTGAAAACATTATCTTGACAGAATATTTTTCTCGATGACTGGTTGTCAGAAAACTGTTTTACCTAATGGCAGTCTTGTATTTTCAGATTTTAAAATGTATTTACCACGTTGAAAACGTTGAAAGTTGCATGTTAACATAATTTTTTTCGTAACCGATATAGTAGATAGTAGGTAAAGAGTAGTCTAGAAGCTAGCATGCGGGCTTCGGAGTTGGAGATTACGGCTTCAATTCCCACAGCGGCTGGCTTTTAAATTTTAAAGACTGGATACCTATTGCGTTGATTAATTAACTTTTTATTCTTCTAATATTCTTTATAAAAAAACTATTAAGGCATGTCACCATCTTGAAAAAATTCGTACAATCTATTCTTGAAATGGACATCTTCTTACTGTGTAGATCCATATGCTTTTCTAACAGATATGGTAAAAAATCATAATAAGCAGTGACATAAATAAGAGTATAAATTAAATTTTATAAAGTCATTCTTGTGGCTTTCATTAAAAAGAGCCCTTACTATCTTGAGTCTACTATTGTACATATTAAAATTGTTGTTCAAATGAAATTTCATGATGGGATTGAAACTCATTGCGTCCTGTTTAGTTGACAATCAAAAATATCCACTGTCACAATGAAAAAAGCTGACGTCGCATGCGTAATTATACATCGGCTATAGCCTGCCAAATTCGCGTCAAGGAAAAAGAATTTCCACTTCATCAATTCTATTGTATTTTCTTAAATAAACTATTACATTAATATCACATTGGATAAAAAAGACACTGGTTTTAGTCTTCGTGCACTTTAAGATTGTGTTTATATAATATTTTGACGTTGGCCCAAAATCATTAAGTAGACGTTTTTTTGTCCTTGGTATATTTTTCTGTATGTGTGTCACGTCTTTTTTCCTTTCCACAGTCGATATAACACATACAACTAATAGCCCTCACAAGATACCATATACACCGGTTCTAATTTCTAATAGTTTATATAATAAATCGTTATAATCTATCGAGTGACGGATTAATTCGCAAACGAATGACCAATAAACTCACTCTAATAGACGCTTATATGATATCAAACTGTGACTTATATTACCAAGAAAACACGCAAAAAAAAATCCATAGTTTTTCTATTTCACTATTGAAAACATAATTACACAACCGCTGTATTACAACATGTATTATACTTAACTAATTTCACATTTAAACTTTATAAAATAATAAAACTAAATTATAACTAGTATTAATATTATTGCCAATACACTATTTTCAAATGTCTATACAAAATACTTATTCTAATTATGTATTACATTATCAAAATTAAAAATATGCATGAAAAAATCATCAGAAAATTCTAGTTACATAAAAATACAGTTAGCATAAGTAATTGATACTAATTGAATTATAATTTAATCAGTAGAACTTCGTTTCATAATAATCATTACTTTAAGCTATACTGCTTAAGGAAAACGGTTATTTGGTTATGATATTATTATATATATATGGGTTATAGAAACAGTGCATTTAATAGATGTACTACAGAGTAAGATCGATTATTAATTTGCTAAAGTTGTAATATTTACTTTGAAATGAGTAAAGTGGTATAGGTACATTTAGTGAATATAAAAGAGGCTTTACTACGTAAAAAACTTCTATATGAATACATAAGCTGAATTGGATTTGAAAAGATATTTAACTATTTTTTTTGTCAATTTACTGAGTCACTTAAATAGATTCTTGTTACTAGTAATTTTCTAATATTTTTTACAGTTTAATGATTTATTTTATTATGTGAAAAAATAAAAAGTATTATAAATATTATCATAGTCGCTTTACAGGTATCGTAATCATATTAACTTAAATAAGTTCTTCGAATTGGTCAATAGTAGCATTACAACCAAAAAATAAACGTTGATCTGAAACCAGAAATATTATTAAACTATTTCAAAGAGCTTTTCAAAAGAGCTTATAACATATTTAGCTTAGAGTTTTTTCATAACAATATGATGATGCAATTCAGAAAACTGGAATAATAAGAGATACAAATGATTTTTTAAATAAATTAAAAATAGCTTGCACATATTTTATGACACAGCCTACAACATTGTCTCTCCTAATTTATATAATTATTATTTAATGTTTATTGAAAACTGTCACTGGATATTGAAAACGAATCTAGAAAATTAACCTTGCATTTTTTCTGATACTTTTTGCAATCTTCGTATCTCCCAGTATTTTCAGCTTCGTAGAATGCTTGAGGGAGGTCTTCGTCATGTGACGAGGATGGTCTGTAAAAAATAAAAATAGTTGTCATTTAGATACGCCAAATTATTTATAGGTGAGCAGTGAGTATACAAAAGATATTAGTTTGTATTGAGTGTAAAAATAATAATTAAAAATTAAATGATTGTTAATATTTTAGCTTTTAATTATTGCTTTGTTGTAGACAATGAATTTATCAACAAATTGAAAGGTTGATTTGATAGGAGGAATTAATTGAATGCTATGCATACGAGAGTTGTTATTATGGTGGCCATACACATACAGTCCGCCTGCTGTC
The DNA here is from genome assembly GCA_022683975.1 of Rhyacophila evoluta. Lineage (NCBI taxonomy): Eukaryota > Metazoa > Arthropoda > Insecta > Trichoptera > Rhyacophilidae > Rhyacophila > Rhyacophila evoluta. The sequence goes on along the minus strand of JAGVSQ010004902.1, from coordinate 12,225 downwards.
CGGACTGTCAAACGAAGGCGATGATTACGATTGACGCAGCACGTGAGGCGAGAATGACATGTAACTTGAGCCTATCTATCAACTGTTGACGTGGTCTGTATAATGTGAGGTATGCCTTAATCCATATCATCGTCATGGACTGACAGTCTCCGGACTGCAGAAGGTTTATGTGTGCACGGGTACCATTAGTAATATCCCACAAAATTTAATGTCATTAGAGAAATTCGTGGGTTAGGTTAGGTTAGTGTTACTCATGAAAAATCGTCACATAACTAAACGAGTTTTGTTTCAGTTTATGCTTGTCTCTCGAGTATCGTAAATATTAGCGTACACCCCTGCAAAAATGAAGGTTCGATTGACATATCTACTGAATTTTAAAATATATGGAAATACATAACTGATGTCTATTGGATTGAGCAATTGTCTGAAAAGAAATTCTCGCGATATATAATCTGTCGAGAGATGTTTTCACATTACGAATTTACATATTTTCCACTATTGGAGCCAGTATGGTGAAAAAAAAAGCTTGTCAACTCGGGTACGCGTCGTATACACACTGTTAGAAAAACTAGCACATAAATAATTAAAACAGAACAAAATAAAAATTTCGTAGAGAAATACTATTTAAATTATATCTATAAGGTGAAGTGAAAATTATGAGAAATACATCAACAATAGCATCGTATATAGAAAAGAAATGTGGAGATAATTTTTATGGCTATTTCTCAATTTCAATAAAAGACATGTGAACTAACTATCGAAATAAATTAAACATCTGTGTATAATAATAATGATAGCGTTGATATATCTATACATAATTAATTAACTGTGTCAGAGATATGTGAGCATACACATTTAAAGTTCAACAAGCAGCAAAAACAACTGTATATTGATTGGATCTAGAGCTAGACACATGAAGGAGCTTTGTATTTTGAGCTTGTAGATAAGTTTTAGAATATGCTACAGGTTACATAGCTTTTCTAAAATCATTTCACCCTTTGTTATTATTTTATCATATTTAAGTGGCTTTATCTTATCATACAATTTATTGTATAATCAATATTTTAAGTAGATAATATAATCGGAATTAGATAATTTATCGAATTAAATATTTTATCTTTATTTTTGTAGTATTTTTTGATGTTCTGCTTTTGATTTTTTATGAAAATGTATGGCTAACAGCGTTACTTACGTAAATATTATGAATAAAAGATCACCGAGAACTCCATTGTGATGAAGAGGGGAACTTGAGTGCTCACAAATCGCTCTCAAAAGACACTCTCGTCCAGGAAGTCCTTGCCTACAATATGGCAATAATAATATATGTACAATCAGTTCTATAAAATTGTTTTTTGTTATTTCAAAGTATAACGTAGTGCTTTAAACATGAATTGAATTTTTATTATATAAATACCATTACCAACTTTGTCAGTAAAAATGTTTTGAATTGAATTGAAGAAATCGATATATTATTGCCTCCAGCATTAGGGGCTTACGTTTTGTAGTTGTATGAAGATCAAGAATGCGTGTTTAATTGAAAGGAAAGCTTTTTATATGTGTTAAACGAATGATTGAGAGTTAATCCTTGCTGGAACAATAAACTACAAGTTAAATATGTGTGTATTTACTTTTCAATATTATTTTCTAGCACCATGTATGCTAAACGTCTGCTTAGTTTGTTAAACCATAGAGACGATTCTTCAGAGTCTCGTTCAATTCGGCTTCTTGCTGCTATTGTCTGAAAAAATTAAAAAAACTATTATAAACACACTTCATGAACATAATGAATGGATCTTCTGAAAAAATATTCTTCATAAATTTTATCACAATGATCAATTGCCATCACTCAATCTATAAAATATAAATCCTGCATTAAAATATTTTTTAATTTACTGTCATTACCATTCGATTCGCAAACGTGTATGGATGTATGTGATGATCTGAGCGATTGGCTGATAACCGATCGTTAACAATAAAGCTTTACATTCTGTAGATGCATATGATTCATATTCGGATCAACAATGATAAATATAATTAACTGTAAAGAAATACTAGACTAATATAATGTTCTGCAGTATTATTCTGACTATGCATATCTACGCGAAGTTTTATTTAGACATGTATAAATATAACCTTTAGCATCGGACATGAAATAGCTAACGATAAAACTAGTTAACAATTATAATGAATTATAATTTAATGGTTGATAAAACGGTGATGTAAATGTTAATTATTTTGAAAGTGTCTAAATTTTGAAACTATTGATTTCAGTTCATTACTCAATAATATTAATTAAATCTTAATTATTGCTTGATAAAATTCTTACCGGTCCTTCTAAAGCTGGTCTTAACCACGTGGCGTTTGCAAGTGTGTAATAGTTTCCCTCAAAAAAGTATGCAACGGATGTGGTTTTCTCGAATTCAAGAGGAACGGAAATGGTTGCAAACAACTGTAAAATTAAACAAACAATAAAAAATTTTGAAAACTATAATATCTTTGACAATTTTTAGAAGAAACTCATTATTAGGGTTGTGATACAGTATATTATAAGATTTTGAATTACGCGCACTCTAGTGCACGCCAATCTGGATAATGAAATGAAAAAAACTAAATATGAGGGGTAAATTTTCAAAGTAAACTTATTCCACTATGCCAAAATTTCAAGTTAAAAAAGTAATTTTTGCATAAAAGAACCATATAGCATGGTTTTTTATTATAATTCTTCATTTTCTACTGGATTATCTAAATAAAAAACTTGTAAAGTGGAATATGTATATTTTAAAAACATTACCCTCATATATCTCCATATTTTTTTGTACATATCTTTTTCTTAACTGTTTAATATTACCAAATTAATTCCATGTCGTGAAGTACTTGAGAAAATAATGTTTTCATTAATAATATAAATCATATTTACCCCCATTTGTGTTCCAGCCGGTTCTAGCAGAAACCTTTTCTGGCGGGACCTGGTCTCTGAAGGCTTTATACAGTACCCCATTTTTGATAAAAATCTGTAAAAAAATTTCCATTTAATTATTTTAATTCACTGCTTTCAGTCACAAACTATAGCGTGTGAGTCATGCTTTACACAACTAACAATTAGCTATTTTTAATCAATCTCAAGTGAAATATTATGGGGCGGCTTGATGATAATATCATCGTAGAAACACGGCTTAAAGATATAAAGAGTCAAGTCGAGATTCAAATAACTCAATGAGAATGTATTAATTTTAAATAACTTATGAATAAATGACACGTGTCGTAGTTAAAAACATTTTAATACAACTCAATACGTTCCAAAAGAATTTGATTTGATGTCGGTTTTTAATGGAAATTAATTATAAATTTGAAAGTGTTTGAAATATTTTTTAACTTGCATGTGAACATTAAAACTGATTTTAATAATGTGGTTTTATGGGCAAGATGTAACGTAGTATTTTTGAAAATTTAGTAAACGTATTTCAAATCACAAAAGCTCTGGAATGTTTTATTTACGAAATTATTAACAAGCCATTGTATTCTTTGATTTTTAAGTAATTTTAAGTAAATAAAACATACATATAGATTTAAATGTTTCACTGTTGATGACTTTATGAATCGATTTTTGACTGCAGAACTTAAATTTTAAATTGTAAACTCATGGTGTTATACAAATTTGCAACTGCAGCACGAAGCATTTAGTTAGATGCAATTAAATAAACATATTTCATCGATAAATAACAAGTATGCACTTACAAAATCAACACAATATAATAATAGTTAGATTTCATATCTTCTCAACGCGTAAATCCCGTACAAATACGCTTTTGTTGTTCACAAAACGAAAAAATGGCGAAGCTTTTCGTACACCGTTAGTTGACATCGCGCTCAATACTGTACAAAAAATTACAAAAATAACTCAATTACTAGAAAACTGAATTTTTATTTCGGTAAAATCGTTCGTTACAGTTGAATGAAAACAGCGACGGTAAACATTTTAAATATTCAAAATAAATTCTACGTAAAACAGTAAAATAAATATATAATATTTTTATCCAGTTCTTTAGCGCTCTAATATTGGAAATATTTAATAGTATAGTGAAATACGAACAAGAAAAATAATAAAAATTAACTCCATAAATGAACGAGTCCTTGCAATACATTTTTTTTGGAAAATATACTTAAGAAGACGAAGGCGGAATAAAATCATCGTATTCTCTTGTTTTTGATAATTCAAGCGGTGATATCAAGCCCTTGCTAGCTATATTGAGATGAATAATTGAGTTACGTGTAATTTCCACTTGATAGTTTTAATTATTTGCTAATAAATAGGTTTTCGTACAATTTTGAGAGAAGGGGTCTCGGCAGTAAACGTCGATATGATCCAATTGTGTAAATGATTCTGTTATTTTTTTATTCAAAACTAATGTAATATTATAAAAATAAGTGGTAGAAATTACTTAAGCTTTGATATTAATATTTATGCATTTTAATAGAGCCATGAGAGAATAATGTGCAAAGACTATATGATTCTAATTTAAAAAAAAGTTCAGTTTCAAGTTTATTTGAAAAATAAGATGTTTATAAAAAAGTAAATGATTGCTGGGAATGTTATGCTACGAAATTAAACGAAAGGAATCAGATATAGTGTATCTAGTAAAGAAATGTTTTTAAATAAATAATTTCAAGCTGGTAAGATGTATTAAAATGTTTTTAATTACTGGCGAAGACTGTTACACTCCTTACGTCATTCTGCCAACAGTATTTCATAAGAATCTACGTTTTGTTTGAATAACTGTTTATCATGAAGTGTTAAAGTCGTGGTCACTTATAATTAATTATTATCGAATATGCGCAGGTGTTTTGAATGAACTGAACTTGATTCTTAACACAAGTATATCAGCTGATAAAACATGTTATAAACTCACTCATAATAAAACCGTAAAACAAAATATGATGAAAGATGCAGCTTAATTGACTTGTATATATGTTTGTTCAACAATTACGAAATATTTATATTAAATTTAAAAAATCGAAACAATTGTCTACAATGATTGTTGTTTCAGCTGTGACTCTATAATCAAGTATTGATTATTGCCTATGGTATTAAGCTGTTGTTGTCTTGTTAGTCAAGTTTACAAGCCCTAGCTGTCCATGTCCTGCAGTTGCATATAGATTAAGAACAATGAAATATGCAGGATTGGATACCTAATCCGTTGAAAGATTGTCTCACAAGACAAGCCAATTTCTTAAAATACGTCTTCACAATATGTTTAAATAGCAAATATGCTTTACATAAACGGATGTGGACCTCTTTACGGTCACGCTATATAGCAACCACTCAGCAACACAGTGACGGTTACTTGAGTACTACTAAACTGTGTAGTAACACATTCACAGTAGGCACTCAAAACCATTCAGAAATAATGGCGGTTATATTCGGCATATTCAGAATTTATGTTCGCAGAACATTTCAGCGGATATATTCGTCATGTGCACTGTGTTACGCACTATGCCTCGCGGATATATATGTCATAAGCACTAAAGAGGTTAAGAAGAATATGCATTACAACATGTTTCACCTTTTGGTATCGTAAAGCTGTATGCATAATATACAATCAATGTGTAAATTTACACAATTATTCTAGCAAACTGTTGTAGTATAAATGAATTTGAATAGTAAATAATAGATTTTGAAAATTCAGTAACAGTGTTTTTTTATTTAATGTTCGATTTTTTAAAAGGTTGAAACTCCGATCTAGTTAAAATAAAGTTTTTTACGCCAAAAAAGTAAAGTGAATTGACCTAACAATATACACATAGCATCGTAAAAACATTTCACAGACTATCGCAAAACGGACAATGTTTACCACGTCAGTGTCTATTTTTTAGGTACGGACCATATAGGGGTTGCACTCTCAATACCGGAGTTTTAATATATATTTTTTCATAAATAGTAGTGTATATTTGAGCTTTTATTGTTTTTTAAAATTATTCATTGAAAAAGTCATATGTCATTTCAAAGGTGGTTCAGAGGCGTTAGAATTAGTTGTGATGTGTAAAAAGTTTGAATCCTGCTTGCTTCTTCTTCCGAGCGATAGGATTCTAGTCGGGTACTATCCACGAGATATCCATACTCATCGGAATTAAGGAATAGTGATATGATCTGCAAGAATGTATAGTTACTGGTGAATTATAGATAACCTTGAAGGTGCCATCTGGTGGCTATATGCTCCCTTTAGTAAGCGGGTGTGGTGTAAGAGGTTACAGTAAAAGCTCGCTTCATGGGTAGCAAACTTAGACTATGTTGCATAGTGTAATTTGTGCTGCTGAACTCTAGAAATGAAGTATACGGATCTCCGCATTAAAAAAACTCATTTTAATATATTGTCAATTGTTAGTCAATTAATTAAATCACTTGGTACTTAGACGGCATCTTTATTTTGTTTAAATACTGCAACTATGGTTTCGCAATCTCCTGATCCAATAAGTGCACGCCAACATATCAGCCGCCAATGTTTATCAACTATTTAGTTACTATGAATAGTTACTAGTATTTTAAGCAAAGATTAAATTAATTTTAAAATTATATAAGCAATAAAGTTATCAATGCACCATGGGTAGAAGGCGAACACACCAAATTATACTGAATTACAATATAATTTGCGCGTGTTTAATTTTCTTGCTCGCTTAGTATAGTATAAGTGTCTCGTAATTTTAAAGTAGATTGTCTTCGTCTTGTTATTTTATAGTAGTAGTTAAATATATTAATCATAGAAAACTCCGGTGAATTTATTAAATTTTTCTTATAAAAAAGGCACTTGTCATATTTATGTGCAGTGAACAATCTACACTCTAGCACGATGTGAACCTGATGATTATTATTAAATTAGAAGTGATAAGAATGGTTAAAATATCGGTTTTAAAAAAACCGGGTTATTACCGATTTGCAAACCCTAGTTGCAGGCCCGACAAAGAGTGTTTTATTTGTCAAAACAATTTGGTGTTAAGTTGAATAGAACGTTGAGCTAAATGGTATCGTGGTACGGCGGTGCGACGCTGTGTGGCGCCGTTAAACGAAAGCCCCGACGATAATACAGCCAGGCTGGCGCGGCGGCGCGTGGAACTAATGTCACCCGATCGCCGGAAAACTAAATCACTTGTCGTGTGAATTCACACACAGTACGTATCAAATACTGAAACAATGTAACTCGGTGATTTTAATTTTTTCAGGAATTTTCTTCTACCACTATTTGACCAAAAATCTATTCCAATGCGAAATATTATAGTAAATAGCCACAATATGGTCTTATACACTAATTGCAATACTATATTCACTAGTTACTACACAACGATATTCCAGTATATCAATATGGGACGCTGCTTCTGGGATACTTCTGGCACCTTAAAGAGTGACACACGTTCGTTACGCCACGATTTACACTGATACGTGGTGGATGGTGGACAATAATAAGTATTAAGTAAGTACAGTCTACTATTGATTATTCGGATGCGGGTTATTCGGTTTTCAGATTATCCGTTCCAGATGTTGAAGTTGTATTTATTTTTAAACAAATACCTTTATTTATCTTTAAAAATTACTTCATGTTGGAAATCATAAGTCTGTGAACGAAGTTATACAATAATGGATACATTCGAAAGCTGAAAATAACAAGAAAAAACAATTTCTGGAATGGAGTAAAAAATTTATCATTGTCTGAAAAGAAAAAAATCTTGGAAGGAAGTAAAAATTTTAAGGCTACGCGAGATCCCATGCAGCTATTTGGGTTGCTTAGGCCTGACAAACAATAATTATTCGGTAATGATAAATTATCCTTACTTCATATATTTGCCATAGTTCGTATTATCCGTGTTTTTTTACTTATTGGGTTCACCGTCCCATATAATCTAGACCTAGAGTACACTGTATGTTAAAAACTAACCGAGGAGTTGACATGGATGAATTAAAATTTCCCAATGCGTTTTGGGCAGTTCAGTGTGGTATACATTTTGTTTTCAAATATCAAATGGCGCATGCAGATAACCAAACTGACTCCAGATCACTTCAGTAGCCAATTTATTACAGGCCACGGTGGTTTTGTTACCAGGCTTTCTCAGTTTGGCCTTGTTAAGTAGCTATTAAGTACAATAGTATATTCCTTGTTAAGTAACCAACATATCCTTGTGGCTGTCAAAAATAGGATGCCAGTCAGATTCCTTGGGAATATCCAAGTATGCGTACAGAGCGGGAAGAGTTACTCAAGTCGGTCCAACCAGGTGTTAAACTCATCAGGCTGGGCCATTCAACTTGGTTGCAACAAGAGCGCTGTTCATGGCTTTAAAAAAATTGTAGGTTCATACGGCGAGTGTGATGATCTCTTCGCATAAATTGCTTGATCAAAAGTCTCCATTTTTTAATAAAATTTTTCATTCGTTTTATTTCTCTTAACTTCAGCACACTTGAGTCCGTGGCAACCTAAGTCTATTTATATTCACTCCCGGAACATTCCCGTCAAATAAATTCGATTGTTTCTCGATGTCAGAGCTTGATTAAGTAAGACCAGGTGTAAGGACTGAGTAGGTGAATGGAGGACACATTTAGGTAGTCTGCTGTGACTTTGTTGAAATTGAGAGTTGATCAATTCGAGCTCTACATTCAAGTTCCTCAGGTTAAATTAATTAATTAAAAAAGTGAATTCAAATGATTTAAAAGAATCTACGTGCGCTTAAATTTTTAACTACAATTTAAACATTTGAGATGAACATTTTTTTATATTTTGATCCAATTGACCAATGCATTGGGTATTCAGTCCTACGTGTTAGGGTAAGCAAAACCTTCAAAATAAGACATCTGCAAAGAACTGTAAAGATTTAATAACATCTAACCATAATAAATTGTTATAGTACAATTATTTTTGTATTACTCCTTCTCAGTCCATACCAATACACTTTCATTTGAAATGTTGAGAAAAAAATTGTTTGTTAATTTGACTTTACTTTTACGATTTCATAGTATAATATAATGATTTGATTACGAAAGCTTTAAATTGTAATTGTATTAAAGATAGTGGGCCTATCTTAATGAGTTCGCAATATTCAGAATACCCTATATACTGCTGATGTGATGTTAAATGAACAATAGCATTTTAAAATTATTATCATTTGAATTGAAAGATTTTTTTTCATGAAAGCTTGTTGTTTATTTTTGTTATTTTCCAAAGTTGATTGACAGCAAAGCAATTATTTGATTGCAAAATAAAATAAAGCGGATTGAAATTAATAACGAGCCTAAAACTGAAAACGGATTAACGTTTTTGTCTTTTACAGCGAAAATACATAATTGTTTAATAAGCTTTATTGGTATTTGTTATTCGCAAAATTTCAGGAAGGCAAAGTAATTTCATCAATTAATTCAATTAATTTGAGCTTTCAGAAATTAAATTTAAATATTTTATTAGTACATTCATTATCATTTTACGTAAAAAAACAAAACAATAAAAATTATATCGCATAAAATTTACTTTTTTCTATGTCTATAGAGAAATGAAATAAATTGAAATATTAAATTAAAATTTCACTCCTCATGTTAATGCCTCAATCACAAAATTAAAATGTCAAACTAGAGAATCGGCTTTCTAATATTTTGTACATTTTAAGTGGCGTTAGATGACTGTACTTATCCAGCGATTGTATTATGTACGTATTATGCTTAATTCTTAAATAAGTATACTTTATTATATTGCATATACTTGTTGCTAATAATTTTTCTGATTTTTATTCTTGGACGTTATGCCCGTCATGCTCGCCCACTTCTATTCTACATCATACTAGAAATATTAACAAAATCTATCTCTCCTGAGACTGAAGGTCTTTGCTACGCATGCATACTTAGCAAAGAGATAAAGGATATTAGTAGAACACTTAAAACAGTGAGTAGTTTTGAATTTCTTAACCATACAATTTTTTACTAGATACGCCCCGAAAGCGGACCATATGAATTTACACATTCTAAAAATGTCCGCTACTAAAGAAGAGTATATAGATCTCCGCAATGTGAAGATATATTTTTATAGATTTAATTAGTAACTAGGCAATTGCTCAAATCAATAGGCATCGAGTCCTGCATGTTCATATTTTAAAAATCTGGCAGATGTGGGAATCGATACCATAATCCCCAGCTCCTAAGTGTTTACGATAACCTCTCGGCTACCAGGAAGACATGTATTTATATCAAGAAATATTAGTTATAATATTATACATACTATATTTATATGTATATTATAACGTGTATAGATTTTAAATAAATTTTTCTTAAAAAAACACACACGACACAATCAAATAACCAATTAAAAAATACTTTTTTAAATAATGTGTGTTGATGAACTCAAAAAACTTTTATTTTAAACATTTTTTAACGTATTAATTAAATATACTTTACATAAACACACCGTGTGTAATGGTGTTAATAAGGTTTTAAATGGGAGGACATACTAGTCCTTACTAATATTAATGCATTTAACGGGTCATTAGTCCCTCGTCCTTACTGACGTGATCCTCTTATGTCTTAAAGCAAGTACGTTGTCACACTGAACACGTGGGAGGTTCTATGTTTAGAACTGTAATATATTCACAACACAGGTGATATACTTTTGTTATAATATCGACAACCTTATAAAAAATATTATGTTTATTTTTTAAATAAATTTAAGCTTCGTATATAAGAAGATTTTTAATCATTTTACTGAAAGTTTTAAAAAGATTTTGATCTACCCAGTAAGACAAATGTGATAAATAGATCTCTCCAATGTGAAGACATATCTTGACTGATTTTTATAAGAATAAGTTATTAGACAATTGATTACCATAATTGGTGTCCAGTTTTGCATCTTTGGATATTTAAAATCCGGCTGTAGGAATTGAACACGCAATTCTGACTCCGAAGCGCGTACGCTAATCTTTTAGCTACCAGGGAGAATAAGTAATATAACAGTATATCGTTTATAGATTTATAACACTTTTTATACTTATTCAGTATACTTGACAGCGTTGCAATTTAAGTCTTTACACTAATCACATTTCTTTCTAATAAAGTAGATCACTTATTGATATTAAAGCTCTATCATTCATTGACTTGATTAACACCAGCTTCAGAGTAGAAAAAGATTAAAAGTGGGACATTTAGTTGTATTTTATGTCTTTCCATATACAAATTTTTAACGACTATCATTAGTAACAAACTTGGTAACTTATTGACAGTATTCAGTTGCAGCAGAAAGGTTTGTGCAATATATGTGAAGTAAACAATTCACACAATCTTTATTTCATATCATATAAATGTTATTATTTTTTCAAAGTATTTAACTATAAGGGGAGTGTTTGCAACATATACCACTCAAATTCAAAGTAGAACAGTTATTTTGCCTTCTCGGTAAATGCTAGTCGCATATCCTGTAAATGTAAATAGTGCTTAAGACTTGTTTGACGAAAGATTTACCGTTGGTTCTCTCAGCTCGAATTTCCACGTACGTCGTTTTCTAAATTGTAAACGTTTAGTATCAAGACAGTGTTATGTAATATACAGTGTTTGCATGAAAAGATTTCCATTGAAAATCACATCAATTTTAACTGAATTCAATTAATTTTTATTATATTATTTATTACATCAAAAAAATAGCTAAAAAATATTATTTTTTTACTCCAAAAGAAGTGTATAAGCAAGGTGAGTGAAACTTTTGCTGATTTTCATTATGGTTAATAATATAGTAATTTTGTGATAAAATTACCTGAACTCATTATAAAATAACCATCTTTCAACGAATAACTTGCATGATCATATAGTCTATTAATGTGTCTCATATCAAAACATTATTTTAACACTGTGACAATCAATTATTTCCATATATTTGTGTTATTGTAATATCAACTTAGTATCAAATGTTTACATTTAAAAAAAATAACATTGCTTATCAGTTAAAAGTTCATTTGATTTTTTATTCTTTTGTTATCAGTTTTCAAATTTTCTTGATTAAGCTAAGAAATATGTCTTATCCCAAATTTCAATTTGACAAATTAAAGGTCGAATAATCGTGAAATTAATAAAGATACATATTATATTTCATTGTTGGTATGTTAATATAGTATTTATGAATGTTAGAGTACAGTTTAGTTGGAATAAGAATCATACGAACTACATATGTGCCCATAATTATGAAAGTGGCGTAAGTCAAGAAATTGAAAAAAATGAGT
>JAGVSQ010004901.1:0-18543 GCA_022683975.1 Rhyacophila evoluta | reverse complement strand
ATTGTATTTTCTGTTCATTTAAGCCAAGCCTGATTTTTTATTTTCTTTCCTGAGGACATCTATTCATATTTACACTGTTATGCCATGAGATAACTCATAGTAGGCGTCCTGAGTAAGTAAACAGCCTACGAAATATCTCGTAGTTGGCAGTCAACGTGTTAATATAATTTAAAAAATATAAAATTAAGCTTGAAAAATTATCCTGAAAAATTGAACAATCATAGTTATAGCGTATTGTCTGTCACTCGAAAATATATTGTTTTGACCACTTAAATTGATTAAATATACTGTATAATACATTCTTTACCAAAGTGCCAAGAAATTAATGTATTGAAGACCAAAAAAAGGGTATAATATACTTTATGATAAAAAATGTTAAAAGTATATTTAAAAGCTTTTGACCATTTGCTGCAATATAAGAACATCATAGACTTAGGAAACTCACTTTGTATCATTATATATACATATTATCAAATAGCACAACCAAGTCATTGTTGAACATACATATATATACTATAACACAAATTGTTGGCAATTTTTTATTTACTTTACCACAATCAAGAGACTAAATGCTGATATGCCTATACTATTAGACATAATTATGAATAAATAAAAAATCATCGCAATGAAGATTAGATTTTAACATTTTGTATGTTGTACTTTCAACTATATATAGATAGGTAATAAACTATAATTAATTATATATTTAATAATTTCGCTCACTAAATTACTTCTGTACACTGCATACATCTAAAATTAACTATCATGTAATCAGGCAATATTTACTGGTGTAAAAAATCTTTTAATCGAGTAAGTTATAATTTATTCACAAACAAAAATAGAATTATTAGAAGAATATTTAGAAAATTTAAATCTTACATTTAACACATAAAAACTTAAAATCATAAAAAAAATTGGTCGCAACACTACAAAAGCAAAACTTTCTCAATAATTATCATTATAAGTTTGACTTATTATAGAAGAAAGAAGAAAGAAATACACTCAAAATTTATTTATATGTAGCTAGTATTTCTATTTTGGGATTTATAATCCTTCAATTATCTAGGTAAAATTCTATTTCATATTTTCAATATGAATAGGACAGTACATATCACACATCATACATTTATAACCGTAATAGCTTCACTTGAACCAAATGATCAAAGTGAAAATAACTACCTTCTTGGCTTTATTCAAATCATAGAAGTGATAATATACATCAATTAAATCGTGGAAAAATATTTGATCAAGTAATGACAAAAGAAAAATTTGCTCCCGTTTTCAAGGAAATTTTAATATAAAATTCAGTAACAATCCTGAAAATCCCGCGCAATATGTCATGATAATGGTGAAAAAACTAAAAATGGCCTTAAATTAAATAAATATCAATTACCCATCACATTCTCATTGAAACCACAAGCATACCAGGTAGTATAATCACATAAGATTTATAAATGTGCAGTGTTTCTTTTTCTCACGTAGAATGTTCAACATGACCATCAAATTTCACATTCTAGAATGGCTGACCCTTAACCCTTTCATAAATGAGTTGATTTTTTTTATGCACACACGTTTTAAGCACTACAATCTTTTACCGCTTTCAATTCAACTAATATCATAAAATCAATCAGACTGGATTGCTGATTTGTAAACAATACTCTTCTAAATAATGAACAAAATAAGCTGAGAAATTATTCCAAATTGGTAAGAATGTGTATAACATTACCACACCTGACGGCTCTCATTTCGGAATCAAATGAGCACTTGAGAACAAATTTGAACCCATAGAACTGAATTATGTGTTTCTGCAAACAGCAATGTAAATAATCTTCCGTTTCTTTACAAATCATAATAATTATAGAAAAAGCATAAAGAAATTTTTCAATGCTGAAGTCAACTTTTTTTTCTCATTTTTTTCATAATCTTTACGAATTTTTTTCATGCGTAAAAATATATGATATAATTGTAATGAATTTCACCTATCATTGATAGATCTATCTAGTATTTATATTAAAAGAAATAATAACATTTTACTAAGAATAAAAGAATGTCTTTGAAAATATAGCGACAAGGCGCACGGACATACATGTATGTATGTACACCCACATGACAAACATTGATGTTTCAGAAGGTCAACTTGAATTTTTTAAAGAATTATTGAATGTTGTTCAAGCTTCAGCTTTTGATAGATCAGGATGGAAGATTATCCTAGTGAATACTTGCACAAATTATTGTAGCATTAAGATAAACATCTTAGATGGTATATATACTTATAGTTTTGTTATATAACAGTTAAATGTTATTGACTTTATCACCCAATATTGTATTTTGATGAACCCTTTACTGATACCACGCACATTAGCGACATTTAAATAAACTTACAAATGAAAGAATTCAAAATTGTTAATATAACAATTTTTATTCAGAATAATCTTTTAATTAACTTCATTTCTTATACAACTTAAGCATTTTCATCTCCGATTGATTTTGATTTTTTCTTTTAGATTTCATTACTTGTAAATTATTATAACTTAAACATATTCTTCAAATTTTAATTAATAATCATTTGTAAATGAGAATAACTTGATAGCAAAAAGTCCTTAATAGGAAGGAATAATTGCAAAATATAGCAAAACAATACTAATTTTACTCATGTTTACTCATACAGATATCTCTTGACTATAATTTGTAAGGAAAAGTATGCAAAATAACCATGATGCAAAAAATACACATTCATCATGAGTTGCGTTCAAAGTATTACAAAAGGATGGTACCTTATATATTGTGTACCGGAGTATACATAATTTTTTGCCACAATTATTCGATTGATCACGCTCTTTAAGTCATATTTGACGGCTGACTCATCACTGAAATATATACTGTTGCCTATATAGCAGGAACACCTAACTCGATTTGTTGGTTTATGTCACTTTGTAAAGTATAGTTTTATTTTTTCAATCTCTCGTATCATAGGCATATTTTTATATTTACACATATATTTATAAAACGTGTACAAATTATATGTTTATGCAAAAATGTGACGATGATACAATAGATTGCAAAAATTAAAACTATACTTAATAGTGATTTAAACAAAAAAAACAAGTTGGTTGATCCTCCAAAATTGCCGATATGAATAATGCAAATCTCAAGTAATAATGTATATATTATGTGTAAATTCAGTCAATGAAGGTAATAATCTTCAATGTTTAAAAATGATAGAGATGAAAACTTGAATGTTATTTATTTCCTTTGAACAAACAGCTCATAAGTTTCTTAAGTTCTTCAGTAACTTGTTTTATTAGGTGTCAAAATATAATGAATTGTATATTTTAAGTATCATGTATCAATGAATGTATTACAATATTAATTAAATAAAAATTTGGTTGAACTAAAATAAATAATAAATATGTATATAAAATGCAACTAATTACTTTAATCGCGTGTGTGGTACATCTTGTACAATGAAAGACTGATACAAAATATATTTAATAAATTGCTAAATCTAAGTCAATCTTCCTAACACTCTACCCAAACTTAGGTTATTATATACAGCTATAGAAAAAATCTACTACAATTGCTTTATTTTTTGTACTCAGGAAGACACGTAAGTCACCTTTTGTATATTCACAGTTATATGTCTGAATAAATTAGTGTCAGAAACATTTATAGCGTGTAGAGGTTGAACTTCACTTTTCAAATGATCTTTGTATTCAAGGTCCAAAGACAGACAAACTGGCGGTATAGACAAGATTTAAAAATAATAAGCATGTTTGTATTATTGAAAATAATTTTATATCACTGATTAATAAATTATAATAATGATTGTACAGATTCGGATTGGTATTGTACATTCTTCCAATCAAGAATTCGAGTATGTGCTTATATAATTACTTTCATTTAATAATAAACGTCATAATAATATTATGTACACTATGAACATCAAAATTACATCAATATTTGGACAATGTGTATACCACGGACATTCAAATACACATAATTTCAATAACAACTTCTTGCATAGCAAGGCATTTTTTATATATATATTTAATATGTATATATATTTAAAAAGTCCATAGAAACAAAAATTAAATCTTCATATATAATATTATAACAATCTATGGTGAAATTAATATTTTCAATGTTATACAAGAAATACTTAATGCAATTAGCAAAGTATATCACAATGTAATTTACTTCAGAACACATACGCAGTAGCCGAATATCACAATATACTTAAGTGAAGTCCTAGCGCTTTGTCAAAGTTACTTGGACACCCGCATTTGCTTAGATTACTCGCAATGCGCTCGCTCGCAATGTTAGTAAGGCAACACTCACCCAGACACCTGTGGTCCAATCTGCCAAGATTAGAACCAACTTATATAAAAAAAAAAACATTTTTTTATCATCAAAAGAACTTTATGGTGGTAAAATAAAAGCCTAATTGGAAATGAAAAGAAATCCAAAGAATATTTCCTAGAAAGCATTGCCATCATGTCATGTTGACTCCAAGACTTCTGCTGGCGTATTCATAAATGACGTAGCTTATCGAGACACACGGAATAACTTTGATGAAATTGGGAGTGATGCCTCGGTACAAGCCCACAAAGCCTTCTTTTTGAATGATGTGACTAACCACACCACGCATTGAAGATTCAACTCCTTTAGTTGCAGTTTCTGAAATATAAATATTATTGATGGGTGAATAAAATTTTCAAGAAACCACACATCGCATTGCTATTTGCATTATTGCAAAAAAAAATATTTCTATTATAGCTATAACAGGGGAGTTGTGATTTTTACCGCACCCACATTTCAAGTAAAAACCGATTTCATCTCCACCAAATCTCCCACAGTAAACACATTATTATTACATAAAAAGTATAATGGTAATTTAATATTCTAATAACACAATTTTTATGTTTTCATCTAATTAGATATGATAAAAAAAGTAGAAAATGTACCTTGTGCTTGAAGGCGGGTCCGTATCAAAGCAAGCGGGTATGAGCAAACTTGCCCAAGAGTAGAAGACACACTACCGCAACCCAGGAGAAGAAGAATGCCTGGCTGGTCGTTGGAGTGATTCTGTAGATATTTCTTCTTCAGTGTTTCATACACTGCCAAATCAATGCCGGCATATGGAATGATGCCTAAAATATTTGGAATGTAGCCTTTATAGAAACTACGTGGCCCTTCGTTTCTGTAGATTTTGGCAGCGGCATCAGCAATGCCCCTGTATTGCCCTGTCTTTCGCAGGGCCAATCTAGTCTTCAATACTTCGAGTGGGTAAATCACAGTCTGACTGATACCACCAGCCATCGCACCCGCCATGAATCTCTCGTATATTTCAAGTGTACTGCCTTTTCGTTCACCCAGTATTAACTGCTTGCACTGCTCATAGGCCAAAAACTTAATAGCTGTTTCTGGGGCTATTTTAATAACATTTATTCCATTTCCTCTCCATAGACCAGTTAAGCCACCTTCTTTTAACATATTTGAGAGGCATTTGGTCATTTTTTCTTTTGTAGGATTTACCTGAAATTAATCACAGTTTGGATTAGCTTTAGTAAAACAAAGAAAGTTAAATTATAAAAGCTAAAAATGAAACCTAAAAAAACAAAGATTTTGGAAACCACAATAATGTAATTAAAATATTTCTTATTTAAAATATATAGTGTGTGAAATATAATTAATTTAACAGTATTTACTATTAGTTATAAGCTAAGAATATTTTTAGTTACTTCAAGCTATGAAGTCACTATTCACAATAAATACTTAGAAATACAATAATAAAAAGTATTATACAACTGTTGCTTGATTTATGTACAACAACACAATCACTGTAAGATAGATTATAATTTGTTCAGCATTACATTAGAAGGACCCAAATGTTATGTCGCATTTTCGGAAAGCATAGTTTCAGATTAGTTTTCTTCAGTCCTTTGACTAAGAAACACATATTTGAATATTTTGTGCGTCGTGAAAAGTCTTCAATCTTCGTTTTGCGTAGATTTTTTTTTTTTACGTGTCCCTTTAATAATGACCGAGACGTGTCCTTCAGAAGAAGCTTTGCGCAGCTGTATGCTGTTTCAGTTTTACGCCAAAAAAGACACAACAGAGACAACAAAAAATATTTGCGATGTTTATGGAGGCGCATTAAACATCAGGAAATGTCAAATATTGTTCCAAAAATTTAAATCAGGCAATGTTGATTTGAAAAATGAGCCTAAAAGTGGACGTCCCATGAAGTGGATGAAGCAGCCCTGAAAGAAGAAGTGGAAAAAAGTCCAACCCTCAGTATCGAAGAATTATCGAAAAAATGGGGAAGATTCAAAAAGAAGGCGTTTGGGTCCCCCTTGCGTTGACCACATGTAGCCGATGCCACCACATGCGACCCTATCCCTATGTAGCCGATTTGACTCGACAAAAAATGGATGCATTAGATTTGACAGCTTTAGTGCATCCAGCGTATCCTCTAGACCTGGCTCCGTCCGATTATCACCTTTTTTGCTCATTGAAGCATTTTTTTACGAGAAAAAAAATTCAGAAGATAAAAATAAAATCGGCCCTTTTAGACTTTTTCGATTTTAAGCCTGCAGACTTTTATAAGAAAGGCATTTTCGATTTGCCTAATAGATGGAAAAGGGTCATAGAAAGTAATGGTAATTATTTGTATAATTTAAGTTTAATAAATGATTAGTAATGAGTTTCAGTTTCATTAAAAAAATACAAAATTACATTTGGATCCATCTAATATTAACATTATAACTATACAGACAAATTCTTTATAACCAAATTTCTGTTACATAGCATTTACTTATTTAATAGAATACTGAGTTTTTTAAACTCATTTATGTACCTGGAGAAATACTTTCAATCTATCCAAAGGTGCTGTGCAGGTTCTCGAGACAGCCCCAGCCACTCCTCCTGCAAAAAGATGTCGCCACCACATACCAGTTTGCATTTCATTTTGTGTGAAGTCATCAGGTACATTCATATCCTCCCCAATGTCCAGGTACTGAAATCAACATCAACTTTATTAGTGATCGTATCACATTATATATTATTACAAAAACCTTGTGGGACACGGAAGAGAAATGATTTGAGAACAAATGCCAAACTTGTGTTTTATGTAAAAATTATATATAAAAGCATATGGATCTACACAGTGTGAAGATATCCACTCTGTAAGTGGATTATATGGATCTCCCCAGTGTGAAGACATCTTGACAGATTATTTTTCACGAAATTTTTTTGTCGGACAATTGCTCAACCGTGGCATCTAAGTGCATTTAACTCGCATTCCCCGGATTGCTAGGCACGCACGCACGCTTCTAATTATGCTACCAGGGAGACAATAAAATCGGACAGGCCTCTATAATCAGACATATATAAATTCACTTTATTTCCTTCACTGAATTGCTTAAATTTGAAATTTATTGAATTAATCATATCCCTCAAGATCGTAAATTTCAGTAAGGGTACAACATTGTGTTATTATTTATAATAGCCCCCCTTAAATTTTCTTACCAAGTATTTACAAATTTTAAAATTTATTCATTTCTTGAGAAATCAAAAATTGAAAAATGTTTTTAATTTATAGGATAAATAATATGGAGAATGGTGTTCAATAAATGACTCCTACGTTTCTTAATTCAGGAGGAGTGGCAACAGTGAACTTCTAAGTAGCTTACTATTACGTTACATATTTATCACATACCTGGTTAAGTGGGTTTAAAATGGATTCATGAGACAAATTGGTCATTTTTATTATCATTATCATTTATTATTATTAAGGCAGCAGTCATATCGAAATATAAAAAAAATAATGTACCCTACACAATTTTAAATATAATTAGAAAAGTTATCGAACTATATGGAAAAAAAAGTTTATTTCGTCTTAATGTATACGTATCTGATAATATAACCAAACTAAAAGCAAGCAAAAAAGGATTTAAAGATTTCTTTAAAACAATAATTTACACTTGCACTGTGATTGTAAACTACTAAATCATTGAACTCCCTAGATATCACTCATATCGGTACTATCGCTTTATACAAAATGGTAATTTAATGGATCATTTTCTATACTATATTTAACATATGAGAATAAAACTGTAAGAATTTGTGAATTGAAAAATAAAGAAAAATAACAAATTCTCAAAGAGGCACTGCCATTAATTAATTCCAATGTTATGTATCTACATTTATTTGCTTATTATTTCCGTCCAATATATTATTTGATTTGGTATCACACTAATGAATAAATATTATTTATTACTTAATATTTCAAAGAAATTCGATAGAAAATGACAGATGCCTGAAGGTATTGACTAAATCATGATAAGAGCATTGAATTGCTATTAGAAATGTTGAGTTGATTATATTGAATTAAAACCTGAATGACCAATTATGCATTTGACTGATAATTAAAATATAATAATTAGGTAATCTTGGTAATTTATTTGCAAACACTCATTTTGGTGCACTGTGTAGCATAGCATAATAAACACATTTTTTAACCATTTCCTGTTCCAAAAGCTGAGCATATTGGTGTGTTTATATATCTTGAGGAAAGGAAAAAAGATGTAATCCATATTGAACAAATTTGACAGAAAGCACAAAAACGTCTATTTAATGATTTGATTTTGAACCAAAGTCAAAACATTACATAGGCGCAACCTCCAAGTGCATAAAGACTAAAACTGGTGTTTTATTTGATCAATATGATATTAATTTAATAAGTTAACATAAAAAAAAACAGTTGATCAGGTGGAAGTTCTTTTTCTCGGAAGCGTTATTTACAAGAATGGTTTCAATAATTTAGATAAATTTCATGCGCTATTGAAAAATGGTTTATAGTAAGTTTTACGAGTTTATTAAATTTGATAAATGCGAAAATCAGTTATTAAAATAGTATTGCTAAAGTTCAAAAATCAATAAAATATTCGGAAAATAGTATTGTTAAAATTATTCAGTGCGAAGCTAAATAAAAACAGACATCGCCTGAAATGCCCATGATAACGTCATGTCGAGTAAATAGATGTCAGTATTCCAATATGTAGTTCTTTTTTACTTTCTAATTGCAATAGATAATTATTTCAAATCTATCCAACCATGAAAGAGAAGGTTGATCTTTTCGGAAAGTGGAGGGAATTTTATTGTTTCGCAAATGAATCAAACGAAAGGAATTCCTATACGCCATGCGCTCGTGACGTCAGCCACAAATTCATTTGAAATGTCAAATGAAACGCACGCTGTTGCTAAGCACGCGCGCTTCGTTAGGGATGTCAAAATAAGTGTCCCGATTGATGTTACCACATACCGAAAAGAACCGGCAAAAATGTCTGGTACTAACATATTGTATTATTAATGTTAAAGAATTTAAAACAAATGTCTCTTGAAAAAAAAGATGATTTCGCATCCTCCGTTGCTTTATTTTTTTCTTAAAATATCACCGCAAACATTCTCCGAGTGACATGTGCATAGCTATGTATATGACTCATTTTTACTGGCACGGCGATATGAAAATAATGAAAAATGTACTGTGCGCTCCCAGTCGACGATAAAAATGTTTTAATCGGCGTTAGTAACTAGATAATTTACATTGAATATATGAGTTTAAACAAATTAAGTCAAATGTAAATTTAGTGGTGTCACACATGCGTGAGTATTTGTGATATTGTGCATATCAAAGTTGGCATCCTTATTATTATTATACATAAAGCGTAAAACTATTTGTGAAAACGATGTTTGGCAACCCTGGGGAAGGATGACAGGATAAACAACCGGGTGCGTAAGGGGAAATCGCTACTATGGTAACCGTTAAAAAAATTAGATGCTAAATAATTAACATTGTGAAATTTATCATTTACCTTACTCATCATCTGATGGTATACGTAATATATATCCTCGAAGACGTTTCCACCAGCAGAAGCTGTGATATCGTCAAGTTCCAGAGACATTTTGGCGGCTTTATAATTTTTGTATTTAACTTTTGACACTTTCAGATCACTTAAATTCGCTTACTCACTAATTAACACGGTTCAACGATTTAATAATTTTCTATATTTTAAAATATTCAACAACGGAATACCGTTTCACAGCTTTATTTCTTTGATAATTAACTTAAAAATTACTTCGCAAGAATTTGACTTTTCTGTTACTTAACTTTTAATTTATCACTGTGTATGCTATACTAACATACTTCACTAAAAATATTATTTTGAAGTTAATTGTGTCAGGATGCGCGTGTGGCAATGCTAAATAGATCGATAAAAATCTTAATAATCTAGTTTGAACAGATCTACAGCACTTCACCAACGCCGATCTACTCCCCGGCGACACGAAAGTCAAAATTAAACTGACCAAAAATGACAAGAGCTCCGACATATCTATTTGAATCATTCTGCGGCAAGCCGACAGGGGCGCACTATCAATAAATTAACTTCAATTTTGATTATTTCTTCAGCCTGTTTTATGTAATTTATTTTACATAGAAGTGTAAATATTAAATAATTGACAAATTGCATTCGACGAAATATTTTAATATGCTTTCACATAGAAGGTTTATTATGTAGCAAATAAATTAAACAACAAATATCATGACAATATGCTTTAAACTCATGTAGACAATTCTGATTTTTTAGCGGAAAGCCATACACATACATCCATACATTGAAAAAAAATCAAACAATTGTATATTGATAAATTCAAACGCTGTTATATTATTTGGGGATTGTTTCTTTTCTCATCTGGCATCCCACATAAATTTGATTTTTAAATAACTGAATCGAAATATCTTTATAGTTCAAAACATTAACCCTTTTTTTTGTGAGTTTTTATGCACATACGTTATAAACACTACAATTTTTTACTGCTTTCAATTCAACTAATATCATAAAATCAATCAGACTGGATTGCTGATTTGTAAACAATGCTCTTCCAAACAATGAACAAAATAAGCTGAGAAATTATTCCAAATTGGCAAGAATGTGTATAACATTACCACATCTGACGGCTTTCATCTCAGAATCAAATGAGCACTTGAGAACAAATTTGAACCCATAGGCCTAAATTATGTGACATTTAATGTGTTTCTGCGAGCACCAATGTAAATAATCTTTCGTTTCAAATCATACATAAAAATCATAATAATTATAGAAAGAGCATAAACAAAATTTTCAGTGCTTAACTCAACTTTTTTTACTCGGTTAGACTGGCATGTAAATGACGGGAACTGCGAGACCATTTTTATGAAAGCAATACCCACTCAGACGTCCTCTACAATCGGAAATAAAAAAATATTCGTTGGCAACGTCTGTTTCCGAAAACCTATTATCGCAAAGATAAGATAACACTATAAATGGATGTGATTAATTTCTGGTTTCCCGGATCGATATTATAATTATTGCCCATATAACTGAAAATTATTAACCTTCGAGCTTCAACGTGGACAGGCGCATATTAGTAAGGTGCGAATCCGGTACTTTTGAGTACTCGTGAGTACCGGTACTTTTTTTGTAAGTATCTATACCAAGAATTCCAAGTACTCGTAAGTAATCATAAATATCGAATACTTTTAAAATAAATTATTGGCTACTAATACCCCATTCAAGTATTCGATAACTCTGCACACCACTAGTATTTGCATATCTGAGGTGCGCGCTGAGAAACGTGTACGGTACCTACACCAATAAATAAGGCGAGAAGAATAATATAAAAGCAGCTGGCAATAAGAAAAAACAGCTGAATGGAATGACTAAATTGCTGCTTCCAAATATGTACAGATCTCTTACGATTATCCCTCAGGAGCTTACTTTGCCGTGTATACTGAAAATCCGAACCCGCATTCCCCGGATGCGAGGAGCTCACACTGACCTCTATGCTACCGGGGAGCTTGTATAACAATGAAATATTGTGTAACAATGTAACACCTGTGTTTCAAACAAACATAAAAGTTTACAAATTTGATTTTTATATTATTTGTCGTCTTTGTATAGCTATGAGAAAATGTATCAAAGAGAACAGAAATGAACAATTTAAATTCTGCTTAGCAACATACGGCTATTTATTTTTCGCAATCACGAATAATTTGCTACCGTTATAGTTTATCGTACTTTGCAAAGCAATATATTTGCTAAATTATTACTATTGTGTAACAGATTATTTAATTCATAAAATGCTCAGCCTATCATTCTATCATACAGTATAATAAATAATCCAATTCCGAAACACTCCCCGGTAGTGTAGAGCAGGGTTTCCCAAAGTTTTTCTGCAATGGAACACTGCGCAAACCCGGAAATTTTACAGCACTAAGAAGTTTTTAGAAACACTTAGCTTATTTTTTTAGGTTGGGTAATTCTTACTCGTAAGAAGATCTTTAAATTTGGTACAGTGTATAAAAGCTTTCCAAATTGTCGCGGAACACCTAGTCAGGCTTCGCGGGACATAGTTTGGGAAACCCCGATGTGGAGGTTAGCGTGCGCCTCTAGCAATCCGGGAAATGCGAATTGATTCCCACATCTGCTGGATTGTTAAATCCGAAAATGCAGAACTGCATGCCCATTGGGTTGAGCAGTTTCGGAGCAGACATCTTCAAGCTGTGTAGATCCATATGCTCCACTTTCGGAGCAAACATTGTCAAATGGAAATACTTTTCCACTATCTTAGAAACTTTCATTTTCATTACAAACTATACATCTAAAAAGATTTTCCGACTGTCTTGAAAATATCGTTTTGAACTCCATTGAAAAACTATGTCGTATGTTTTTCCCATTTCTAGTTGTACAGGAATAAATAAGACTCCTCGAAGTCAAAATGGCGTAAGTGAAATTTTGGTGATTTTGAGTTATGCACGACGGTAGGTTCACAAAAATGGTATCTACAGACTGCCAAGAACGCGTTCTTTCTGGATATTGGCAATAATGGTTCTGCCAAATGGAAAAACCCTAATATATAATTAATTATGAGTGTATATAATTATGATCCGCCTGTAAAACGGCCATCTCCCCAGTAACCGAGAGTTGAGCGTGCGCAGTTCGTAGCCGGATTATGGGTTCGATTCCCACAGCCACTGCATTTTAAAACATCCAAAAATTCAACTGGATGCACAATGGGTTGAGCAAATAGCCAATCGACGCTCGTGAAAAAGTCTTATTACAATGAATCTCGGCATTGCGGACACATTCCGATTCTGGAGTGTTCATCTTCAGTGTTGAGATCCATATGCTCCGCTCTCGGAGCAGATGTGGTAATTATCATGTATGTATATATATATATATATGATTTACATAAAAATTATCGTTAGCTGTAATATATGTTTCAAAATATACTTCTTGAGTCCAGACTCTTATCTGCCCAACAAATTCTTGCTATGCCCCTTTTCCTAGGCTACATCAAATCGCTTTTTTCACCGGTATTTATGCACATGCTTCATATGGTTGATAGGATTTGTAAACCCGAATAATAAATAAAACAAGACTGGTTTTCGATTCTAGTTTATATAATATTGTTTAAACTGTCTCAGTTTAGTCTTGTCGAGCAGTCAACATGTCCTTGCGGCTGTCCACAACAGGATGCCAATCACATTCTGTGGGAATGTCCAAGAACGTGTGCGGAAAGGGAAGAGTTACTCAAGTTGACCCAACATACTGTTGGACCCATCGGGCCATCCGACTTGGTTGCCGCAAGAGCATATTTCATCGCTTTTAGTTCACGGCATCGAATAATCGCTTGACCAAATAAGTTTCTATATCTCATCCGATTCACTTTTCACTTCAGCACACTTAAGTGAGTGGCAACCGAAGTTTTGGGTAATTTATAATTACTCCCGGGACATTCCCGTCGAATAAAGTAGATCGCTTCTCGATATCAGAGCTCCGTTATACGCCTAATTAATACCAGGTGCAAGGGTGGATAGAGAGCACGTCACATAGTTTATATTATACCATAATTTTATATTATAATATTGACGCGTATTGGAAATGGTGAGTTTAATCTTTAACCGGTATTTTACGATGTCTTCTCCAAAAATGGAGCATATGGATCTACTCATTGTGAAGATGTCGGCTCCGAAAGTGGAGTTCCGTTCCTATAAAAGCTGGCGTAAAATGAGCCCATATTTACAGTGAGGTATAGGGTCAGGTTCTACATAAGTGAAACATAAGCAAATAATTTTGTATTAATAAAATATAATATAAAATACATATATTATAAATTTAATTTTTAAAATGTATTTTATCATGAGTAAAGTGAAATGTTTGTATTAAAAGAAAAACAAATAAAATCCAAAATTTCGGATCTCTTATATTCTTCGGAAAAAAGTATACTGTTTTAATTATTTAGATTTTAGTTTAGTTCCGATAAAAATTTCAGTTTTAACGAATGCACAACGTCGCGGCTCAGTAAATCCATCATCACTGAAAAGGAAACACATGGAGAATCGAGACACAGTGAAACGGCGAATGGCGCAGCGGCGTTATTGTGAATCTGTGTAAATTGAGCCGGCGTAAACGGAGAACTATCCGTATATGGATCTCTGTAATCTAAAGACATGTCTTGACTGATTAAGTTAGGTAAAAAAAATCCTAGTGAACTGTGGACTAGAAGGCTAAAATAACATTGTATTAGTGAATATATTATGTACGTCATCATATTACCTAGGAAAATTTCTTCGCAATTATTCACAATACTCCACACTAAAGTACGTAATATTTTGATGGACTTCGGATTAATAATAAAATAAGCGCGCCAATATGTTGATAATAAATTAATGTTTACTTTTATTGAACTTGGCAGCGACTTGTGACATTAGAAATGAAGGCTGATATTTACATCATGATTTGTGCGGCTTCTCATCGCGTATTACAGAAGCGCAGAAGCCGCACGTGATAAGGATAAAGACTACGAGTGATTGACAATCTCATTGTATGGCCACCAGTACGGCGATCTTATTTTATGACAAGACTCAAGCAATGGAAAAATATGCAGACTAGATGGATTCCGGATATTTTCGTTTTTGAATTAAAAATAATATTCCCGGAAAAAAAACGAAAAATTTACATTCGACAAGAAAAAAAGAATGAAAATAATATTCAAAAAACTACATTTAAGGTGTAAAAAACCGTGAAATTTACGAAATGGCCGTATGGTATACAATATTCCCATATTCACTGGAGAAAATCAGCCGTGTCGGGACTGTTGGGTCACGGTGGCTAGGTTGATGGAACTCTAATGAATATTTATCTATGGAAAATTCTTGATAACTTCGGTACGTTTGACTATTTATAACTTTCTTACTCTAATTCATAGATATGATATGTCTACTGTATAATTAATAACAATAAAGTAAATATTTGTATGGTAATAGTGTGTATTATGAAATAGGAGGAATATCGTAAATACAACACATGAAGTCACAGTACTCTCAGCCTTAAATATTATAATATATCAAATTTAATAGAATTACGTGTGATAAGAATTAATTTTAATTATCAGATAAATTGGATGTCTCTTTCCACCTACAATTAAGCCACGAATATAATTCGCACCACATAATGAGGGTGCAGTTTAAAGACTCCAACGAAAAAATACATTTTCAATATTGAACACCTACAACCGTGAGACAGTTTCTTTCTAACTCTCGGTTGATTAAATTACCATGGCAATATACGTCGTACGTAAATACAACTACAACTGGAGAACTGATAGTCTCCGGAGTCAATCGTCTAAGCTTCAATTTGAAATTTTTTAGTATGCCCCCTCTGAAATTGGAGTATATGCATCAAAGCACTGTAAAGATGTCCACTCAAAGAATGGACTACAGTGATTTACGCATTACAAAGACACGTCCCGATTGTTTTCTCTCGATAATATTTTGTCAACGAATAGCTCACCCCATTGGGAATCCAGTCCCGCATCTTTGCATTTATT
This sequence comes from Rhyacophila evoluta, assembly GCA_022683975.1. Classification (NCBI taxonomy): domain Eukaryota; kingdom Metazoa; phylum Arthropoda; class Insecta; order Trichoptera; family Rhyacophilidae; genus Rhyacophila; species Rhyacophila evoluta. Next base: position 2,610 of record JAGVSQ010004901.1, on the reverse strand, counting down.
GACACAATTTCTGGTGCCAAACCGCACATGCCTACCTCTCAGCTACTGTGAGGAAGTTTTTTGAATAAACTCTTGCCTAAATTTCATACATAACCTAAAAGTCAGACATTGTGAAATTTAAACATTCCTCGTTTCTGATGGACTGGACATACTTACAACGATATTACAGTTACAAGATTTTCAAGCGACCGATAATATTAAAATAATATCTAGAAAAAAAATACTGTTTATAGACACGGCGCACGTTGCAATACAGATTAAGAAGAGATCTTCGAGGTCTTGGAATCGGTAACGTGCGAAATAGAGAAATTTTAAGAGTTTTGTGGCTTTATTGGATGGTAATGAAACTTTCTAAATTTATTTGTTTTATTAAATACACTTTAAATGACACATAACTCTCTGGAGATAAATTGGCTCTAATGCATTATACACGTATCATGAAAGGAAATGTCACTAATAAATTATTGATTATTATGAATGGGCTGCAATCATTCTTGGTGTGTACCTTTAATTAATTGTCATATAAATTGAAGTGTATACAATCGAATCGATCAAGACGAACACCAATATCTTATCTATAATTAATAATGCATATTGAACTTTGGTATACATGGATTACAAAGATAATGATTATTTTTGAAAATTCTAAAAATGTAATGTACTTTTTAATTGTTTTTGATGTAAATTAGTTCAATAAGCAATATACTACTGATAAAGTAAAAAAATAATCCATGATTTTATCATACATGCATCAAATTTCATACGAATTCTTCGAAGTATAGATTTACCTAATACGATATCCGCATTGATTAATGTATACACCTCTCTATACCCAGATGAAAATGTCACCCGGTTCAAATTCATTTGCACGCCATTGTAACATTAATATTTATCAATCTTGTTTTACTCTACCACAGATAATTCTAGATTGATTAAATCAATACTTTTCTCCTTCAATACATTTAGATAATTCAAACTGTATTTATTCAGTTTCACGACGAAGAAGATTAGAGCTGTTTCAGCATATATCAACAACCATAACCATGTATGGAGACAGGCCAGATGTGAGTTTTCTATTTAAATCGTCTTCAATGAGTTGCATTTTTATGCAGCAATATTCGATCAAAAATATCCGTAAATATATGTTAAATAAATGTAAATCAGTTGTATAGCATATGGGGCAAAAAAGTTGGCTAATCAAGAGGTTTCTATCAAATTTCTACAAAATAATTTAACTTTTGACTACTAAACAGCGATATATCGAAAATATATAGCGTTACTAAGAACAATCGCTTTGCCATCTTTGCGTTTAGATTTATTTTGAAATGTCATTCATTGAAGTGAAAACAGATGCACGCAGTTTGATATGACGTTAAGATTATGAAAAAAATTATAGTAGCCAAAGGGTTAAATATTAATACTAAATACCGCAAAACTTTGATACAATCTTAATTAAGCTAGACATATTGCATTAAAAATCATATCATACTCGCTTTATCTGCGGAAAAATAATATTATCAGCAGAAAAGTGACCGATAGTTTAATTTTATCAACATGTCAAATTGAATCTCATAACGATGGCCCAAGCTGAAAATGAAGAATATAGGTATTCCGTTAACTGCAGGTAGATAAAAAGTGAAGGCGTGTCACGGGAACTGTCAAAGTTATTCATATCTTTAGGACTTTCCATAACATCTAGAAAATATATTATTTATGTAGGATTTACTTCTCAGTAGTCCCAAAGAAGACTATTTCGTCACGCATTTAGTAATTACAGTCATCAACTTGTATTGAGAATTCGCACGTCAATGAATTAATTATTCCCCGGGGCTAAGGTCGTCGCCGAACTTTATAATAGAAAATCATATATATAATCATTTAAATAGCCGATTACGTTGCAGACGTTTGCGTGGGAATTGGTGTGTAGAATGCACTCTGTATTTTCTATACATTATATAATTCACATTACCTACTATTAATCCTACGCGGAAACATTGATATAATAAAAAACTGAAAACTCCTCTGGATACATATTTTCATATCAAAGCCCAAGTCAAAGAATAGAACAATTTCAATGTTTAAACGGACCAAATTTAAAAAATATTTTAGTACAGCACAGCTTCGATATAACGGACTTCGGATATAAGGAACAAAATATTTGTAATACGGTAAAAGTGCAAACAATGAAAATGGTTGGAAGAACTTCATTGATTACCAAGATACTTAGTTGCTGATTTCTGTATGACAATACAGAATTATACTGGAGAATAAGTGGACGAAGATAATCTTTTACAGTGATTAGACTGATGTCACATCATATCCGGAAAGGCGAAATAGCAGATGAAATTGTAGTCTTGATGAGGATGAAAATGAAGACAGTGAGAAAGAAAAACTGACAAGCCCAATAACAAATGTATCAATGACGAGAGTGCATCTTAATTGATTTATATGAAAAGGCATTTTTATATAACTGACATTCGACTTTAACACCCACCCTCCTCCCCCCCAAACTGGAGCATATGGATCTAGACAGTGTGAAGATATCCACTCCGAGGGTGGAGTATATGGACCTTCGCAATGTGAAGACGTCTTGACAGATTATTTTTCACA
>JAGVSQ010004900.1:0-18545 GCA_022683975.1 Rhyacophila evoluta | reverse complement strand
CAGATTATTTTTCACGAGAATTGTTTGTCAGACAACTACTCAACCCAATGGGCATTATTGTTACAAAAAAATATTTATTTTGCCAACGACATCTTGGACAAATTAAAAACTTTAACTACAACTTCTACTTCCGATTCAGAAAAAACCACCCTTTCTAATAAAAACAATTCACATATTTCGCTGATAATGTCTCTTTCAGATTATACAGTTCATTTTTGTCTCTCTTCTATTAATCATCCAATTCGTTATATGAATTTTAACAGATTTGATAAAGTCTGTAACCCAGACACACGTTGTATATCAAATAAAATGTATGTAGTGATAACTAAGTTTTCCAAAAAAACACTTCGAAAACAGTTGAAATATTTATGAAAACATCACGTGTTTTCAATTCACTCTTAGCATGCTTCCTCAGTAGTAACTGAACACAATAACATTCAGATACGACGTATTACTGCAGCAATAAAACCAAATGTGCAATGTTAATTTCCATCAGTACATGTGTAATATCTTAATCTGTCTTGTATATTCTAATGCCGACGGTGTCTTCAAGTAAATTACACGCGTGTGAGCAACATTTGTACGTTACGGAATTTAAAATTGGCGCTCTTGACATAAAAGGTTGGTCAAACACTTCCTCAGAGGCATAAAAATATTTTGCGTGCAGTCACGTATTAATAGTTCAACAAAATAACAATCACAAACGTATATCCGCGAAATTTTAAGTACAAATTAAATCCGGATATTATAGTCAAATACATATTTCATAACTGAATAGATTTACTAATATTTTCAATGACTAATACTAATTTAGTCCATTCGTTCAAACATCAAGTGATATTAAAACAATTTAATGTTTTTTCAAATTAAATTTTAATTTCGATATTTTGTCACAATAATTTTAAGTTAAAAATAATGACGCAACGTATAGAATAAGCAAGCACACGTGCCTGCAAAATACTGTGAACCTGAGGGCAGGGATTCACTTCTCACAAATATACTTTGAACACAAGACATAAAAAACCAATAGTTATTGTAGAACGAATGAATATTTGTAATTCAGTATTAAAATAAGCTTTAGATATTATTCACGTTTTAACCAGTACAGTTGATAGTGGTAAATTTTTTCGTCACATTTTGAAAAGTGTCATATATTTATAACGGTGTCTTTCCGTCAATAACAATTAGACCTATCATGTATTTTACGTAAGAGGCATCCATACTAATTCCGAAAAAACACTGATTGATTTTCATATTCCCATATGATTGCCATATTCGACTACGGAGTCAAGATATTATTTCGAAAGCGGGCATTAATACAGGTGCGTGCGGTGGACGATGTAACGCAAAGGCTGTAGAAAAGGTAAGGCGGTTTATTTTGTTTTATGGAGAGGCATCCTGGAAAAGCGGCGCTGAGAGCAATCCCGCCAGAAAGATGGCGTAACTAACGACTGCGGGGAATTGCCAAAAAACCGCAACGAGGAAATTCACGCATCATCTATCGTCATTTAATATGCATGCGATTATTTTGTTAATTTACGGCACGTATGTGATTACTCTCAAGCGCTATATGCCGCTATTTATGGGCTGTTTATTATACAACTTTCGCGATTGAGCTCATCGGGTAATATACAAACATAATATGTCTTATTTCAACCAAAATTCTATTTGAAAGACGATACTAAGAAATATTAATACACCTACATTCGATGCGACCTTATGAATATAAATATGAATATGACCGAGACGATATTTTGTTTATCATAACTCACTAAAATGCGGGCTGTACAATTCCCTGTTCTGATTTATTGAATACATTAAATAACATTGTACGCCTGTATATAAATAAACGTTCATTTTGACGACCCATTTTCAGAATAATGACATAAATTTATTCATACATCTAAAATCCACACTATACATTATAGATCGTCCTATGCATATATATTGTATAGTTGCGACGAAAAGCTGTTACTATTTACTATCGACATCTTAATAGTTTGTGGACAGCACAATTTCATATGATGATCTATTTATAATATTAAATAACATTGTATCTATACCAAAAGACTCGATGAATTCCACGAAGCATTTGAACAAGAAACGAATATAAAACACATGCAAACAAAAATGTATGTATGTATTACTATGCTGACTACTACTGACGGCTAAAAAATAACTATGAAATAATTTAAAAAAAGATAAAAATATATCAAATCGTCCACATATGTAAGAACACGAAAATATATTGTTTTAAATTGAAGAAAAGACATTTATTGTCTGTACAACATAAGGACGACTTTCATTTCTTCGAAATGTGCAATAGCAGCGAGAGGTTCTAATTTAATTAATCAAAAAACTTGGAAGTATTAAATCTTGCGCATCTGCTGATGAAACCGATTCGTTCGCATGATGAACGATAGAAATCTTCATATTTAAAACTGACTTTTTGGAGAAATGCAAAATACACGAAGAAAACTATTCATATTATTTTTTAATATTGGGAAATAACTTTATTCTAGAAAGGTCAATATTATGTAAATTATACATTTATATGTGTGTATATTTTGCATACAATTTATGCCATCAACTTGGAAATTTATTATATATTTTTGTAACATTTACTCATCAATATAGGTTAGGAAATTATTATATACTCGGTTAAATTTTATTTTATAGTCTTCAAATTGAATAATTTATTTAACAGATATAATTATAGACAAAGTTATAAAATTTCAACGGAATATCGGTTCAACTATTTGGAAAACACACGTTACAATATCGACATCTTTTTTCTGTTTCTAATAATTATGTCAAAATCAAATATACATCATTACGTTGTGATTCGACAATTCGCGTACATTTATTTAACAATACTAAAACTTCAAAAGCCATTATTACTACGAAGATGTCTAACGTCTGGGAGGGTTGAACAAATTTCTTAGAATTATTTCCCCGCTGTGAAGAAAACCTTGAAAAGCCGCTTCTAGGAACAGAGAATTGGCAAGGTTTATACTCGAATATGAAATCAAGCTTCTGCGAAATAATTAACACTGGAACCGTTTTAACTCCACTCTGCGCAAGTATCGCAAATATATACCACGAAAATTCGAAGCAAACAATTAGTAGACAAGAGAAGAGGAAAAGATTTTCAAAAGAAAAAGAAAACATTTCAAGTGCATAATTAATACTCATAAATAAATGAGTGCGGAAAATACTCCAATAAATGCAAATAAAAATGCGAGACTAAATCATATACTCGCACTATAATCATATAATATTAATATTCATAGCAGATAATTTTTACGAATATGTTAAGAGATACATCATTAAATGATTCAGCACTGTTTACAAATACCGATGATTTTAATGCAATCGAACATACTCAGTGTATAGGCAAATCATAATTGCGTAATTGCTTCGGAGATAAAGGAGTTCCGGAACAGGATAATAAAAATTGCGGAAAAATAAGCGATATAGTTATCGTCAGAAATACATCATAGGTTAGTATTTACGGTTACACTGAACATTATTTTTACACGGTGGACACGTTCAACGCAATACCGTGTAAAAGTAAAATTAAATTAAAAAAATAATGATGGATAGGATTCCTTGCATAAATATCAATGAATATAAAAAAACAATATTTATTATTGGAAATTTTGTTTAAATTTTATTCAAAAAATTTAAATCTTAATGATTATTCACTATCAGACAACAGACGACTCCGTTTACGCACATTTGTAACGACATCGCTTTGATCACTTGAGATATTTGCGATTAAAATTTGTTAGTAAAGATATTTGTATACATCTATAAAAATACTAAGGTACGTAGAATTGTGATATTAAGTTATTAATCCACCAAAGGCGGATACTAAATATTCAAGATCCAATTACTCTAAGCCGTTTATCTTAAAACGGTCTCATGCGTCAGCGTCAGATATTATGTTTCGCATTGCTCAATAATTCAAATTTAAGACGCGCCCAGCACGAAGACGTTTAACATAAGCCATTCATTCGGTAATATTTTCATAATGAAAAATTAGTCTTATAACACAAAAAGAATGTAGAGCAAGTATTTCTGTTTTTGCGTAATAAAAACATGTATAACTTTTGTATCATATATAGTAATTTCTTATTGAAAGAATGAATGCTTTTGAAAGCTCCGACTTGAATAGCACACAAAAATTAATCTTGTTCAAGACACAAAAGCTCGGAAGCATTATTATGTTAGAATACCATTACTCGTGTACATGGATGAGAAGGTATTTGTTAACACAGCATTACAATAAAAATTACTCAAGGAGAAAATAGCATCATGTCGTTTCATGAGTGCTTGATAAATTATTATTTGTCAAACAGATCCCCCGCGTGGAAGAGTTTACATGGAATTCATAGAAATCAATTTGACTGTGACGTCAGTGCCTATTTGGAGAAACCTATCAGTATTTCCCACGAGTATACGAGTGACAGATGTTAATTGATTACGTGACATAGCCGTCTAAAAAAATGACATTCTCCTTGTTGGCGCTACAAACAGATGTGAAAAAGCTCCCCGTCTACGGTATTTTGTGAAATATACAATTTCTCGCTACGTGAAAGCACACCTTCAAATATTATATGACAATCGTGGTGACAATTACAACGGAAGAATTTATAAGCAATACAAGTATTTACTAATCCATCAAAATTAAGAGAAAATTACTCTAATTACTTAATTTGACATAATACAACCATACTCGCACTACCACAAACTGAATTTCTGCCATGTATATAATTAGCATGCATACTTAGGTAATTAATTAAGCTTGCATGGTGACGGATCACTAATTGAATGGAATTATATTGCCCTACACTCGCCCGTGTAAATACAGCATAAACACAAAAATAAATGTATCATTAAAAGTGTAAAATATATACATACTTCAGCGAAGACATCCGACAATCGATTTATTACATTAAAGAGTATTATCATGTTGGCACTACTTAATGATGTCGCGATTTCAAATTAGTATGTGTTAAGACTGTTACAGGAATAACAAAATGTATGTTTCTTAATATTGTAATCCATTACACTCGAATAACAAAATATTTGATTATCTGAATTGTTCACGAGTAGCAAATGAGGCTAGACCTGACAATCGATAGTCGTAATTAACTAAAAGTTGTAAACGATGACTTTTCACATATTTTACACGGATAAAAGCGCCATTTGTTTACACCGAATTGTCCAATTTTTGCCGTATTACCCATTAAAGCAGTAAAAAAAACACATAAATAAAATTATGCGTTAAGACTCTTTCGATCCATTGCAAAGCGGCGGAAAATAAATGATTTATCCTCTGCCGCTGCGTGCCGTCCGTTTAGGGATGAATAATATCTCGTAAAACAAATTTTTACTTCTTGAAGACAGTTTATTACATCTACGAAGTAATGGTATTCCAAGGAAATAGTGAAACAACGCAGAGTAAGACACCAACCGGGCATCATAACAACGGTTGTTAAATGCTATAAGTTTATTAATGTACACAAATAGTGGTTCTTACGCCGGTCTGACAAAAACTTCCAAAGAAATAAAACGATACTTTATAGTGATATAATATACATGCAAAGTAAATATTTATCTACATTAACACAAAGATGTATAGACTGTAGTTTAAAGTATAATAAGAAAAAAGAGAAAGGTAACCAAAAAGTGTTTCAAAAACCTCAAAAATGGCGTTATGATAAATTTTCTGATTAGAAAAGTTTTGATGGAAACTTAAATCGGATAGAGAGCAAATAATAAAGTGACAAAAGATATCGATCGCATCGTAGACATAATGACACGATCCGCTGTAGACGTTTTAAGGGGAAAGTTTTTGAATAAAATATAGATCGTAGTACCTGCCCACCGACGCTGCGAGAAAGCAAACATTTCACAGCGTTGATGAAAAATTTAGTGATCCACCCGGCTGTCTATGGGGAAATAAAAAGGATAAAAGTTATCAGGTATATTTTTTCTAACATATATACCTACGAATATCTATACTCATATATATGTTTTCAATATTTTTAGACTTTAACGTGTACGTGAATTCCGCAACACTGACATAAAATAAATGATACCCGGGAATTTAAATATTAACGCGTTAAGAAGATTCGATTTTAATCAGTCGTTTAAACTAATTTCAATAACTTTTCTTTAGTAATTAAATGTCAGCAAATTAAACTACGACTATTGAATTAAAGAACAAGAAACTACGTCAAACTAAATAAGCAGTAAATTCTATGAAAGTCTAATTCACTGGAATACACAGTATGTATTTAAAAAAACATAGAATGAGAATATCATTAGTGTTTAGGTAAAAAAAACCTCGACTAATGCTTTGACAAAACGAATTCATCGAGAGTACAAAGCTAACATAACCCTGATACGACAAACAAAATACATTTTCCACGAAACGCTAACAAAATTGGAGTGAACTTTTCACCGGGTCAACCCAGAGTTTGCCGGACACTTTAATTAATGAAATACATTCATTAGTGACATTTATTACGAAGGTACATTTATTTACCATGTATTTTTTTATTTTAAACAAATCCCTTCAGTATGCTTAAGCTATTTTAATGACACGGTACAATTAAAACAAATCATTTAAGGAAAACTACTTTTTAATAATTATTATAAAATTACACGTCAAGAATGTAAAGAATATACAAATACGCGTAATTGATATCTATTTTAATAGTCACAATCCAGATTTAACATATTTTTATGCTATCAAATATTACTTATTATTTGCCTACACTTAAGATATCGGACGACATCAAAATTCTCAAATCAACTTTTTCGCTTATCTTCATCATAAAGTAGAAAATAAAATCATATTTTTATTTTGAAGATTGGTATTGTATAAGACTGACATGATGCAAATTTGCTGTAGCCAGTGGGGTTTGAACTACGATCTGTCAGATTGAAATAACTGCACAATAGATTTGTCAAGCGATCCAATAAGTTTTTATGTCTAAATAATTGATGGCGATATTTTTTTAAAGATGGTTTTATTGCCACAACGTAGGTGTGTTTTTCTTAACGCGTGTAGCCCATAAAATATCATTATGCGGCGTTTTTATAAGGGCCCATATATTTTTAATAACGGAAATATCGCATGGGGAAAATATTTTTTTTATAAAAAAAAAAATACTTGCCTGCAAAGAAAAATTCGATTCAGATTGTTTTATATGACGCTTCGTTAATCTGATAAAAATATCGTTATGTAACACAATTACTGACTTAAAAAAGCGAATGACTGATATGCCTGATATTATGAATAATTAATTATTGTCAAATATTACTTATGTCGGTATAATTATATAACTTTTATAATATGTACGAATCGAGTAGGGCCGGTCGATAGACAATTGCGTTCATTTGTCTCTCAAGTATCCCACTTAAAATGTATTCAAGAGTCACGTGCAAAATCCAAATACCAATTTAACGACGCATAGTTTTTGTGTTTTCACAATTTTAAATTACTGTAATTACATAAAAGTATTTCTGTCGATAATATCGAACATAAACTATGCCATGATTATCATCATCATATCCAGGCATACTTAAAAGTATGTTATAGAGTAAGTGTGTATTTAATACTCCACACTAAATTTATAACATGAGTATATTAACATCAACGGCTTTTCTACATAATATGTACTGAAGTTCGTATTAATGTGTTGCATATATTCTTAGAATTAAATTTATACTTGTGTTCGGTATGAAATTAATTTGAAAGAGAAACTGACATTATCTAAATTTCTTTACTGAAGGTATTTTAGATTTGAAAATTAACCAATTATGCGACACGGCACATTTCAGCGACAATCTACTGCCCAGAATCTAAGCACGATTAAATTCACTAATAAATCTATTCATTGTATAGATAAATGTAAATAAAATTATCTAAGTCTGTTTTTACATGGCAAGAATTTCTGAATACTCAAAATTCCAAAGGCAGTAATTTAATACGTGACTCCGAAGATAGTATCAAATTACGTCGCGTCTCTTCGGTAGTCTCTTCGGTAAACAATGCTACAATGACTAAGTTGGCATTGCTATTCACAAACACTATAGCTATTTAAAACGCGTTACTGAGTGATAATTCAATTTATGACTATCTATAAGTGTTAAGACTCGAGGGTTATCAAGTGATCATCTTTCATCAATTCGTCAGAATGAAAATAACAAATATGAATAAGCATATTTTTACAAACACTCGCATCAAAACAAGCTCCAAAGCGACAAAGTTTACATTGGACAGTAAAGTTTAACTACTGGAGGTGTCAAATGCTATCGCACACATCCGACACGGTAAAATTTCGCTTAGTTTATTGTGGCGTTCGCGTTGTTTGAACAGGCAGGTGACAACTGTTTTGCGACATACGCGAAATCCGCTACGCAATTAGGGCTGCAAGTTATAAAAATACCCGCGTACAATGTATACAGTACAATTACATTAGACTTAGCCACATACATGTCAAACACTGATAAGCATAAATAACCTTAATCGAATCAATATCTAATGACGTTGGTTATCTACCACCAATGTAGTTTTTCGTAAATAAAAAACTTCCATCGGATCATCAATATAATAGTTCAAAAATTGTGATAAACCTACATGGAAGCTAACTTAAATAGTATCTTATGAACCTTAATCACAACAATTTTACTGTGAAAATATTACAAGGTAAACAGCCAAAAATTATTACAATAACGCATCTTCACCGAGATATGTTCACATTGGGTAATTGGTCGTACTGAAATACATTTCCGGGTGAGTCTTTAAAAGCTTTCGCTAGGACCCATACTATTTCAGTCTTGCTCTATAGGTCTTCCAAACCGTCTAGGAATTAATTACTCAGAAGGTAATTACATTTTAAGCCCTGCTTTTCTACGTCCTACATATAAAGTAGGTTTAAACAAGCCTTTTGAAATTCACGAATTAAAATGTTGTGGATCGTGTTACTTATATCATTTTGAACAGAAGATATCGAACTATAGCAACCGTTTGTAATTGAATTTTTTCAGCCTACTTCCGTGCAGAGTGAAACCAATCCCAGTTCAAAATATATTTCGAATCCGATTGAAACCGTATTAAGGATTGAATACACGCCGTGTGAGGTGTGGGTAAACAACGGATTTGAAGCTCGGTTAAATATTGAATTCGGCAACCCTAATCCTAGCCACAGTCCATTATTATTCCTTTGATACGATACACCCCGGGGACACCCACCTTTGTTTGCGCATTCGGCGAAACGATTTCCACGGGTGCGCGTGTTACTTTTGTTGACATTGTCAATCTTCTGAGGTCGATGCCACACCTCCTGCATAATATTCCACTGGTCACATTACAAGTTCAACGCCTTTAGAGATAATATTTCTAAATTCTAAATACATCAACCAACCATTAACAAAAAAAAATAAGCATGTATTTCAACCACACATTTGATATGTAAATATATATTTTAGAATATATAATGCAGCACCGGGTGATATCATGAGTAGACAGAGTTTTTATTCGGAGTGCAGCCTAATAAATTGCCTATTGAAGAATTTATACGACTTACCCAAAATATGGAATGGTAATTTTGAAAAGTTAATAACATTTTTACACGATCCTTAACTTTAAATGTATTATACAACTTCTACCATAGTATAATAGTTTATAATTCACTGTGAAATTTTGAAAGCTTTTATCGAAGAACTAAAATTGAGAGATCGAGTTTACATTATAAAAAAAATACAGAGCATCTCAATTTTCCCTCAAATTCCACAAATTTCAATAACGAATTTAAGAGCTTAATGTAGGCTTTTAAATTATATGAACAGCAGACAAACCCTAAGTTGTGTCAGTGAAAGCTTCGGTGTCACGCGAGCGTCGCAAAAAAAACATGCTAAATAAATTTAAGCAAAGCTTTTTTTCGTAGGCATGATATTGAAGGGCAATAAAACGTTATAACTCGGAAAGTCTGCAAAACGGAAATGACCAATTGCAAGTAAAGCCGATAACGATGACCACACAATGTTTATATTTCCGGACAAGGAAAAACGTTTTCTCTCACAAACTGATTTTTCACAAATTGACGTTGATTTACGGCCTTTGCGAGCTTTTTAAGAATGTTTTTAAATAAATACTCTTTGCAAATACTCACATTTATGCACAAACTGAATGAACTGAATTCTGAACTGATTTTAATCAAATCACGTTTAGCATCCTCCGTCGACAGTATAAACCAGTGGTTCTTAACCGGTTCACCGGGAGCTTATTCCAAGTGCACCGCGAAAAAAATCATCAGACCAAACAAAATTTTTACGGTATTTAATTTTTTTAAAAGAAGAAGAATTTAGACGACGAATTGAGGGTAGCTATATAAATATTCGACCTAATATTTCTGAAATCTGCAAAATCCGAAAGCTCCAGCCAGGTATCACATTAATTGATTTTTACACCAAATAAATACCATTTTGCTAAAGGTAATTTTATTCAAAGTTTTTCCGTATATGTATATATCTTTTATTGAATTATTTTTTCTTTAATTGTTATGTAATTTGTTTAATTTGTAATATCCGTTTAATTCTGGTGCACCGCCACTTTTTCTCATGATCACAAGTGCACCGCGAGTTCGAAAAGGTTAAGAACCAGTGGTATAAACTATTGTTGTTTTCAATGGGGCTCAAAAAAATGTCAGCTTTTAATCGGAAGGAAAGACAACAATTATTTACCTAAAGAATTTGAGATAATTTCAGGCAGAGAGATGGTTAAAAAAGTGATAATGATAGAAATGAACAACATTAAAGTAAATACATAAATATGTTTTTAAAATAACAAATAAATCAGTCAATATACTCTCTTCTAGAAAATATCGCTAATACTCAAATAAAATTTAAACTTGTTTTGAGTAACCAAATAAGACCATGTCAAAAATATTGATACACGCTTCTACATTGAGGCAATGTATATAATAAAGAACATTAAATATCGGAGAGCAAATACGAAAATCTGTTACGCGAGCCTACGAAACGGGAAAAACTTTTGACTCGTTTCATTGAAACAATGTCAAGGATGAAAGTAAGTAATTTCCGAAGCGAGGGCGAATATATGAAGACAAACATCGCGATTAAATTATTTGCTAATATTATCATACTTTATGAATAGATGAATAAATGATGTTTACTTTTCTTTGGATGTATTTAAAAATAAAAACTATATCCTCAGTCAACACAAAGAATTGTATGTTAAATGAAAAAGTTTCCCAAAATGTGAAACCATTATTTAAGAATAAATAGCAGCTCGAAATAGTGATCAACTTTGTAATGGCATAAAAAGAAAAGTGAAAAACTAATCGCTGTGGTCAACATCGGTCGAAAGTTTACGAGACAATAAAGAGGCAGCAATTTAAAAAGTTAATCAGGGCACTGGGCTGAATCGTAGCTTCGAAGGAGTAAAAAATAGACACATCCCCCATAGCAAGTCTAGCTAAAGGCTATTCTCTCTGGGGCTTGATATGATGTTTATTCTCAATATAAGCACGTAATGTTTAAAAAATAATCAGGAACTTTTCAAAATTCTTTGGCTTATAAACAAACACATTATATTTTGTATTCAACAGCCATTCAAGGCAGATACACTAGGCTTGCATGTTATCACATTATACATAATCAAATAAACAAGTATGCGAAAAGTTTAATTAGTTTCAAAAAAAAATTGTCAATATGTGGGTGATTATTTATTAATAATTCATCAAATTTAGACAACATACGAAATTTATTGAATTAATTGACTGTGTCTAACGAAAATTCTAAAATGTTCGCATGATACAGAGGGATCGCAGTTTCCGACTCATCCATAAGAGCAACACAAAGTAGAAATATCGTTAATGTATCACAATAACTAATTGGAATCGTTCCAATACGTTATTGAAAAGGCATTGTTGTAACTAATTTGATATAAAATAATATTTGTGGCGACGAAGTATTTATTAACAATGACCAAAATTTTCTATTTTTCAGTTTTGTCAACATAAAACTGTGAATGTACGAGCAATTTCGGGAAACTTCGAATCGGTAATCTACATTTTTACAAAAGGCATACAATGAATATATAAATAACTCGAAATGAATAAGTCAACTATAAATGTGTAGATGTATGTGATAGCATTCTATCCATAGACTTTTTTCATTGTTTTAATTAGAATTCAAAAAATAATACAGTAACAAAACATGAAATTAACGGCTTCGTTTTTGCTTATTCAAACTTTCAACAGTCATCGCCCACGTATTGGCAATAAAAACTATTGAATTTCAAAGTTAAAAAGTTAAGCTTCTAATCCTATTGAAAAACTAAACCATATCGAGCAATTTCCCAGCAGCTAGCAGTTATAGTGTATTGAGAAACTTCGTACTGAGGCAAAAGTTTCGCTTGCAACGGTTCAATTCAAAGTTGGTTCGTCTCTGGGGTGCTATAAAAAAGAAAATTTTCTCCACTCCCCGCGCCCGGAAGTTAAATGAATTCCTTTATAGGATCTGGAGTGTGAGAGTAGAGACGATAGCAGTGCTTAATGGAGCTAAACCCGGTCCCTTAAATGGTGATTGACATCATAGCCCGTGTGTTGTGCGTGGTAAGACAATTCAGTAGCATATGTTAGATACGGCGAATAAAATCGAACGGTTTTAAGAATATCCTCTCGAATTAGATGAAATGTTTCCGCATGGTCTCAGATAATGTCATCAGATGTTAAAGCTTAATATCTCATGAACTGCGCATTAAATGAATTTACGTACAGAATTACGTAAATAAATATGAACACGCTGAGTGAACTCTGTCACCTGTTAAGTGATAATTAATTGTACTTAATCACAAAATATTTACAATGGTCAAATCACGTCACAAAGGTAGTGACGATGAATCCGAAGGTACAAATATAAATTGGTAAAAAACTGAGATAGACCAAACTGTTGTATATCTATACATGAATGAAATATCTACTTCATTATATATTTAAGGCACTAGATACCATACGACGATTAAGATTCACGCCGAAGTATATAGCCACCAACAGTGATGGCGATTAGACCGTTACCAATGTATTCCAAAGTCATGTTTTCTGCTGTCAATTCTGGGTGAAAACTCTATATGTTTAAATAAAAGCACGGTGGCTACTATTTCTCAAATTTAATATTTGAATATCAAGAACGATACTGTTAAAATCGCCGCAACTGATAATGGTATGAAAATCAATATACATGTCATTATTTCATAGTTTGAATCCTTATTACGTGTAAGATTGCTCATGCCAATTCGATACGACAAAATACGAACATTTTTTTATTTATTTATTTAAGCCAGCTGAAACCTTATCAAAGATTTATTTCGACTGAACAGTCGATACATTTTGACGAAAACCAAAGTACAGAATTTACATTAAGATTTAAATCTTAAGTTCACATTTGTTTCAAAATATAAAAACCTGACTGCATGAAGCAATATGTGTAACTGTAACAAAACTTTCATTGAAAGAGGCACTTGAAACTCAAGTCTGAATAACTTCTTAATAGGCCCAATCTTATAGATGGCATCTATATCATAGAGATTACACTGCAGTGTGTTTCATATATTTATTTTCCTTTCCACATTTACACATTGGGCTGTCAACTATCTCAACACATATCAAAGATTCTACCGCGTTGTAGGGTCTAGTCTAAAACGGTCAATAGTGACGATAAAATCACGGGGGAGTCTTTCGCGAGCCTGCTTTGTTCTTTGTAAAACAATATAAAAACAGTTTATGCCTTTTGAAAGACTAAGATTTTTAAGTTTGCGCCAAGACGCTTCATAAAATTATTTTTTGAAAATTACAAATAGATCCGTATATGGAATTGTTGGCAAGTCCAAATATGAATTAATAATTACCGCCTTCGCAAGAAAATCCGCCATTTAATTTCCACTAACTTCAATGTGAGCTTGGATCAAGAAAAATTCTATATGAACAATACTACAAAGTTGAAGTAAATAATTGTATTTTTTTAATGTTTGGAATATAAGAATTTGCATTTGCGTCATTCAAGGCGATGCACTCAGCAGTAAATATTGAGGATTTGTGTTTAATGGATCTGCAATTAGTGAAATTTAACTCAGGACAAAAGCACGCAGACCAAACGTGCCCTTCACCAAGAATTTTACTACCGTCAGTAAATATCGCCAACGCATGATCCCCAAGACAGAAATCACCAACCATACTGTCTGGACAATAAGAACTCCTTAATGTCATGTTATAAGGGATAGACGTAGTTAACGTTTTGTATTCATGGCAATAAATATTAAAATTTACTTTGGTATCAATAGTCAATGAATTCGGTGACGCACTCAATACATTTCCTTAGAATAGACTTTTTTTGCAGTTTATTCAAAAACTTAAAACAAAAATAATGAAGGGAAAAAACAGTTTTCTGTCATAAGAACAGCATTGTGATGTAGAATAAGCACTCCCACAAATGTTTTACTTGCAGAATCTAAGCTGTCGTTCGTCTATGATCGAACTAAGTTTTTGTGTAATTGTCATCTGAGTAAGGTTTTGTCTCTCCATCTGTGACTCCATCTTGTTAAAGGTAATCTTCGGGTATCAAAGGAAATACGAACAGTTAGCCGCTCGATTACAAAATGTATGGGTTAATTTTTACCAAAAACGTTTAATTACGCAAATATTTAATGAACTCACCAGTCTGCCCATATGCAAATATGCATGCGTTGTATCCTTGAAAAGCATTATCGAGGATGTCCTGGCCCAAGCAGTTGAAGACGTGTTGCTGGCATGCAAAGTTCGAAAGTTCGGGGTCGATCGAGTAGAAACAGTGGTCGAATGCAAACGTCTTCGGCTGTTTCCTGCTGTTGAAAAAAATAAATAAAATTCAATAAATTAATACGTCAGGAAAATGTTTGTTATGCCTCTTAAACTTTATCAACATACCTTGATATTTTGCATTTGAAATTGATAGGAGGTTCATAAAATAACTATGAGAAAGAAATGAATAATAATATCTATAAAATGCGTTTTATGTTATTCAATTGAGTGGCAATCTACCAAAAGTAAGTGTTATCGTTGATGAATGGTCTAATTATTCATCCAAAATAAACTTAAAACAATTAGAAGAAGAACTGAACAACACTTATACCCAATTGTATGTATTCAACAGATTTTAAATAAAGCTTATCGTTAGGATTGTTTTAAAATTAACATTCAATTTGATGAAAATAGTTCAACATACTATAATATATGCTTTAAAATATATATTATACGTCACTAGAATCATAAATGTGATACCGGGGTTACATTGATTACCAATAGCTAGATTATTATACTCTAAGAATTCATGTTAAGGTTAGCAACAATATCCAATTAACGCAATCAAATGCGAAAATCCAATTAAAATCTGAATAAACCGATAATGAACAGCCACGTAACGTGGTAGGTGGACGGGGGATATGGGTATTGGGATGATTCGGTTGACCAGAGCAACACCGACTGGTGAAGCTTAAAATCAGGGCCGTGAAGCATAATCCGATGACTATCAATATAATCGAAACAATATGTTCCAACATGAGACTATATACGGTGGCAGGTTTATGATAACGATAATGTTTTACAAAGCAAAGCTATGTATTGAAATTTGACGCCGATACATATCCACCATATGCTTCAAACATAACATGGTTATGGTAAGAGGAAACCCGCATTACTACTGCTTATCATGGAATCATGGCAGGACTATAATCGTGTACTCAATTGCATTTAACTGGATCAGTCTAATGAAAAAGTAGTAATATAACAGAATTGATAGAGATTTTTGACTCTTTTATACGTAAAGCCCAACGCGTAATATTGTCGTATAGCCGGAATTATTATGTTCTATTTGAATCCTTTAGATTTTAGATGAAACGTAGGAAAACGTGTCTAGCTGCATGGTAATTTAAACAAATAATTCAGAATTTAAAATCAATTTCCATCAAGCACCATCAGTCGAAAATATTAATTAAAATAGTAAGTGTAATATGTTTTTACATATTTATTAGAATAACGTTATTTCTTAATTTTAGTTTTCCTTGCATTATACTCAACAACATAATGTTATCTATGCAAAGGCTTGTATACCGAAAAAATACTTCGTCTGGTATTAAAAGCTAAGTATGTCTACGGATTTATTATCTTGTTTATAAACTCTCAATACTTGTAAGTTTCTAATATAAGGCGATGCAATATAAACACGCTTAAGGCAACAAACTGATTAGTGGCTTACAAACTATTGGAAAATAGGAGTAAAGATCTCCGTACTTTGCGATGGTGAATTTATTTTTTTGATGATTTAGATTAAGAAATACGTCAATCAAAATAAATTACCATGTGAATTATATAAACCAATAATACAATGCATATCACCAGCATAATATTGGTATCTCAATCAGTGCTTGAAGGCTGTAATTAACACACTACTAATTTTTAAGACACGTTGAGGAAATTATATTGACACAGACTGCTCATAGCTTTCTGGTGCAAATTAATCTTTCGGCCCGGGTTAATGTTTGGTGCGGATAGTATGGTGAGTTGTAACATATCATAACGGCTATGAAATTTATAACTTGACGTTTAACTCACACTCATTCTAAATATCCACCATGTAAATAGTTCTTAGTGTACACGAAATGGAATCCCAAACGTACCACATAGAGTTTCTCGAGTGAAGTTTGCTCAAAACTGTAGTTTAACAAACCGTGTTAGTAGCGAATGTCTTCACTTCGAGACGGTTTGTGAGTTTACATGCTTGAAGCAATTCTGACTTCCTAAAAGACGTCTCTCCCTCTGCCTGTTTCTCTGCTCGATGTATCCTACCCCTATTGCGTATATCCGGTGAGTTTTCTTCTCCAAAATTCCCCGAAATTATCGCGTCAAATTTCAAAGTACCTTAATACATTGCAATATTAATAGACCTAACATTTGCAAATAATCTTATATTTCTAGTAAGCTAAGATACTATTTTATACTTTGTGAACAACACTGCAATACTACCATAACCGTAACTATTCTATAAAATATAAACTATTATGCATGAGATAAATATAGTGCAAAACACTATTTGCCAAACTAGCTAGCTAGCAGAAAAAAAATACTTCAATTATCCTCTTATATAATATAATAAAACATAAAAAAAGAGTGTTAAGCAAATAAAAAGGTGAGACAGTTCCTAAGCTCATAACAGTTGCTATCAGATTTTTCGCATATTTTTTTCCGCTGTACGAATTTAAATATATGTATATTGAATCTGCGATAGATAAATTTTACACGCCAACGCTGAGGTATAAATTTTCATGTATGATTGCTTTTCGAAGCGAAACGTCAAGCATATGCGACAATAAGGGTAAATCTTACTGGGAGATAGAAAAGACTTTCGTGGGTAGAAAAAAGCTGAGCTTTCCAAACTTATAATCGTCTCGTACCGTAAGCCGTGGGATAGTTGCATTCCCAGAATGGCACTTCAGTTAAATATGTGGCTACCTTTATTTCCTCAAACCACGTGATAAGGTAATAAACCAGACCATTGAACGGCGGAGAAAAGAATAATTTCACAAATAATAAAATTAATTTAACTATAACATACACAATAGGCGACATTTAAACAAAACAATAATATTACTTTCCATCATTTTTCACGATCTGCGATCACGTATATGTTAGATCTGTACTACATAAAAATTTACATTCAATTGAACCAAATAAAAACGGAGTATCACGGAAAGGCTTTTCCGGGAGACATTTCGAACGGATGCCCGAACCATGAAAACACTTTTTTAATAACTTCAGTGACTAGAGGGTGGTGCTTTGGCTCACGAAAAAGTCAGATGGACATAATTTTGAACGGCTATATTTTATTCGAAAACTTTTCGGGCCATAATAAAACTTTCGGTAATTTACACCCTTCTTGTTCAAAATATTTTCTAATGTAAATCAAGATACCCTTGTTAATGTATGGCAGTCGCGTGAAAGTATTGGATATATTTTACCACGTTATATTGATTGATACATCATTTATAATAATATAAATATCACCCTAAAAGAAGCACCGTTACTTATGCCGCAGGAGTGCACAGTGAATAAAGCGCGTTCACAAAATTGAATCCCAATTCCGGGAAAATTTATTCGATTGAATACGATCGAGCATCTCTACAATGGATTAGATGAATCCATAGGGAGTGGTGTGACTATATACTATGTAAGAGTAGAAGCCTACATATTAAAATAAGTCTACCCGTCGTATAGGGTTCATAGTAAAACATATCTACTAATATTTTTCAACTTTATTGTTAGCAGCAATCAGATATAAACATGTTTTATTTTACAATAAAATATTATATTTACGTAGCACGACTTGTTATCTTGTGAATCTATGCTGATAATGTTAAAGTAAGGTAAACGGCTATAATACTGACATAGGCACTATTACTGACATATATTGTA